>JAJIBD010024677.1:0-112061 GCA_021461705.1 Cryptotis parvus | reverse complement strand
TTATTTATATAACGCAAATAAATGCAGTCATTCTATATCTGTCTCTCTCCTTCTGGCTAATTTCACTCAACATGATCCTCTCCATGTCCATCCATGTATAGGCAAATTTCAGAACTTTGTTTTTCCTAACAGCTGCATAGTATTCCATTGTGTAGATGTACCAAAGTTTCTTTATCCAGTCATCTGTTCTCAGGCCACTCTGGTTGTTTCCAGATGATGGCTATTGTGAATAGTGCTGCTATGAAAATAAAAGTGCAGATGGTGTTTCTGCTGTGTGTTTTTGGCTTCCCACGGTATATTCCCAGGAGTGGTATGGCTGGGTCGAATGGGACTAAATTTCTAGTCTTTGGAGGAAAGTCTATATTTATTGTCTTCCCAAAAAGGCTGTACCAGTCGACATTCCCACCAACAGTGGATGAGAGTCACTTTCTCCCTGCATCCACGCCAGCATTTGTTGTCCTTGCACTTTTGGATATTTGCCAGTCTCTGTGGTATGAGATGATATCTCATTGTTGTTTTGATTTTGCATTTCTCCAATGATTAGTGATGATGAGCATTTTTTCATATGCCTTTTTGGCCATTCAATTTCTTCCTTGTCAAAGTTTCTGTTCATTTCTTCTTCCCATTTTTTGATGGGGTTGACTGTTTTCTTTTTGTAACGTTCTACCAGTGCCTGATATATCCTGGATATTAACCCTTTATCAGATGAGTATTGGGTGAACATTCTCTCCCATTCTGTGAACTGTCTTTGTATCTTGGTCACTGTCTCTTTAGAGATGCAGAAGATTTTTAGTTTCATGTAGTCCCATATGTTTATCTTTTCTTCTAGTTGCTTTGTTAGTGGTGTTTCATCTTTGAAGGTGCCTTTAGTTTCAATGTAGTGGAGGGATTTTTCTATTTTTTCCTTTGCATACTTTATGGATTCAGGTCTGACATTGAGATCTTTAATCCATTTTGATCTGATTTTTGTGCATTATGTTAGAGAGAGGTCCAAATTCATTTTTTACATGTAGTTGCCCAGTTTTCCCAGCACTACTTGTTGAAGAGGCTTTCCTTACTCCATTTTGTACTTTTTTCTCATTATTATTAAATCTAAACTTGTTTCTTTGACTCATTTGCTTTGGTTGAAATATTTATAAATTTATTTTAAATATATATATTTACTAAATATAATTGACATTTATTTATTTAAATTTTTCATTTATTTATTAAATATATTTAGTTATTTATTTGAAATATATCCATCTTGTTAGATTTGGAGAATTAAGGGCTCTGTACATGATTAGCAGGAGACTTAATCTGGCTGGATTGTGGTTCTTTCCATGATTAATTCATTTACTCTTACCATTATTTTATGAGGACTAATTGTATAGAGAAGCAAGAGGGTTCTGAGTCTAGCAGGGCAGAGGGGAAATAGGGAACAATGGCAGATGACTTATGTGTGACCACTCCATAGTGTCACTTCTCAATTTTTCTTCGCTCAGATTTTATTCCCTCTGAATTAAGATATGCTTATGTCAGCCTACAAAGTCCTCTTAAACAGTGAGTCTTGAATTCACCCTTGGAAGATAGGTATTACTAGTAACTAACCTTTTTAGTGTGTTAAACTTTCTCATATACATGTATGTGTGTATACACAAATGTGTGTATGTACACAGATAGATAGAAAGACAGACAGACAGTTAGATAATAGATAGATAGAGTTATATTGGCATAAAGAAAAACAGTCCTAACTCTGATCTTCCCCAGTTTGATCCTTTTTCCTTTTTCAATCACTTTCTCATTCTGTGTAAGGACATAAAATAAGTGCTTATGTATTGTGAGCATAGGAAAGTTCATTTCTGGGTTTGATTGTTCTTTGCTTATTTGTCTCCCCGTAAAATCCATTGCCCCTCTGATACTTTAGAGGAGGTGAATGAATGACTGTCCACAGTGGAAAGAAAGTGAGAGAATTCCATAATCCCTCTTCCAACAAGGTCCACTCTGGACAGACTCACTTTTTGTCAGCATCTTCAGGTGATTCCATGGGCTGTTTTGCCATTACCTCTTTGCCAGCTCTAGTGTTGTTGCTTTCTTTCCTGGGTTCTTTTCACTGTGTGACCTTTGAATCAGAAGAGCTTATAATTTGGAGACTGCTGGAAAAGTGCTTTCAATAGGCCTCCCCCCCATGTCCTCTCTAAACGTAATTTTATAATTTTTAAATGACTTTCTCTGACGCTGGGCTCTTTAAGGAATAGAGTGTGTTCCTGAAAATCACAAGGACTTTGTTGCTTGAAACTGCTGAAGAATGGACATTTGTTTTTATAGTTTTACAATTAGAAACCATAAAATGAATGGCAGAATTAGATTTCCTTGGTGCTGAGGTTATACAGCCGGCTGGATAGCTTCAGTTCACATTTTACAACTCAACTTTCAAACAAATTGCATGAAGATAAGCTAAAGCTTGGGAAATGCTGCATAATTTGGAAGCTTTGTGCCCCGCCTCCCCACCAAAAACCATTTCACTCCAGTTGTCTGGGTAATTGGGTGGAAAAACCACACGACAGGGTTCATGAATCGGCCTGACATTTTGTTGTATTTAAGATTCAAGAAAGGGCAGCACTTTCTGGTCTATGCACAGGGTTCTCAGGAATAATTGTAATGGGCTCTAGTGAATGGCAGTATAAGGATGAGAATAAATATTATTATCATGGGGCAGTGTTTCCATCTTTTAAACCACTTAGGCCTTCCAGCAGTATGGCAAGAAAGTGACACTTATCTCTACTTTATTGGAGAAAATAGGCACAAAAGAGTTTGAATGGATTGCACAGTTACCAGTAAGACAAGGACCCAGAGGGCTAAGAGATAGTACAACAATTACAGTACATGCCTGGCATGCTACTGACCTGGGTTTAATTTCTGACACTACGTGGTCCCTGGAACATTGCCATTTGATTCCCTGAGACCACCCCCCATCCTTCTGAGCACTGCTTCTGGAATGCACATTCTCTCCTGTGTTTGTTACCTGTTTGTGTTCCATAAAGCACATTTCATTAATTACGGTATTTTTAGTCCTCTTACATATTTCCAGGCTATTTAAGGCATTTGTCTTGTATGCTGTCAACTCACATTCAATCCTGACACTATATGGTCCTCCCAAGAACTTCCAGAAGTGATCCCTGAGCAGAGTCAGGAGTAAGCTCTGAGCACTGTCTCAGATGTGCTTACTCCCCAATTAAAAAATAAAATTTAATAAGCCACGGTTGTGTGCATACGTTATTCTATGTCTTCAGTTGTGTGAACAGACACAGAATAATGAGGTAGGAACTTGGGGTGAAGCTCAGTGGTTGAACCCATGTCTGGCATACCCAATTGCTAGGTTTGATCCTCTGACCCATCAAAAAATGTGAGTATCTAGAATTTCCCAAGGTAAAAATGAAGTTTTTAACTCCAGGACTCCTGACTACAAGTTTCTTCTCTCACAAGTTTCTACTCTCACACCAAGGGTGTTTAGTTTTTTGGGTTTTGTGTTTTTTGTTTAGGAAACATTTGCATTAAATAGAAACCTAAAATATAGAATAAATGAATTATTTCCAGTGAGGAGTGTAGACAGGGCGCTTGGGCTCTGTCCGAGTCCAGACCCTTTCCATTCTCCTGCAGGGTTCCTAACAGCTCCGTGGAATGTGGTGGGAGCCCGTGGCTTCATCCTGTGGTACCTTCTAGAAGTGAAGAATGGTCAGAAGCACTTTGAATTCAGGAATCTTAGTATGGTGCTCCACATAGAACAGATTTGTGGAGCAGATTTGCAGATCCAGTGAATATTGGTTTCCTAGAAACCACATTTCACAGATATAATCCGTGCCACACCGGGGTCATAGAATGGTTTCCTCATCTCTGGAAGAAAAGAGGGGATCAGGCAGTTCCTTAAACATTGTCTACTCATTACTCAGAGGTGCATCTCTGGAGAGCCCGATAAGTAACCTGATCCCACATTGGGGTGTTCAGTCCACAGTATGAGAAGCTAGAAGAGACTGCAAAGAGGAATAACATGAAGGAGAACGAGCAAGTTATTTTTCATTTTCTAAGTAAGTATTTGGATTTTGTTGCTCATTTGTCTACTTCAGTCTGTTTGCCTGACAAGTGGGAGTAAGAGCTGATGCATTTCATCAGGTGCTTCTGGTAGGGTAGTTCTGGCTCGTGGACTCATGGAGTCCTTAACAGCAAACCTCTGAACTGTGGGAATTATCCCCAGTTTATAGATGAAGTATGGTGATACAGATGAAGTACACAAGAAATTAGCTTGCTTTCCCATGGTTATAAGATTGTAGCACTAGAAATCAGAACCACATCTGTTTGACTATCATTTTCCTACCTACAGCAGGTTGAACAAAAAATTCTGTGAGATAAAGTTCACTATCTGTGCTAGCCACATGGTAAACAGTGAAAAGCAGGTGTAAGCAACCTCCAATGATGCTGCCTATGCCCATTTGGGCACCTTATCTTGTGCCAGTATTGACAACTGCAAACCCTGGACTGGCTTTTCTCAACTAGAACCATCCCTGTAAATCCTCACAGTATATGGCTGCCAGACACTGTAATCCACAGTGTTTGGATGCTACAGTGTAAATGAGGAGCCATTTACAAGACTAGGGAGCCAGCTCATAGGGCAGGCACCACGGGAAGGAAACAAGGCCAGAGAAGAGGCATGCAGGAATCCGAGTGATAGTTTAGGGGTTTGCTGTTTGTCTTGTATGTGATCAAATCAGGTTGGATCCCCAGCACCCCATGTGGCACCATCAGGGGATGGTCCCTGAGAGTAAGCCAGGAATAAGTCCTGAGTGCTGCTGGGTGTTATCCAAAACAAAATTAAAAAAGAGAAGCCACAATCAGAAAAAGATTGAGAAATATTACTCTAGGTCGGTTCTCGGACTTCCAGAGTATCAAGAGTAGTGTGATGAGACAGGGGCTGCCAACCTTGAGGAGTCAGTCAAAAGGCCTGGGTAATTCTCCTGATCCCATAACAGAGCTCCTACACCTTTGGGACACAGATGTTGTTCCTTTCGATGGTGTCCTATAGATCTCTTACAGCGTCTTCATTTTATCAATTGTATTTTTCTTTTGGCTTATCTTTTTGGAGGGCTTCCCACTGCCTTACCTTCTGATGATTTTCAGCTTTCATTCTGATATTGAGCCTCACATATTTTTCAGTTCCACACGTAAGCCTTTAGCTGTGTGATTTCTCTCTGGACGTTTGTTATGCCTTTTTCTCATATGGTCTGTTCTTAAATGTCTCTTCAATGGAACTTCTTGTTCCAAGGAACATTTCTAGAACTGCTGCTTTGAAGTCTTTTTTGCAGAAAGCTTTTTCTCTAAGATAGGCATAACACACGGCTATTTGCTTTCGCCACTATTAATCAACATGGTATTGGAAGGCTAGCCAAGTCGACTGGACAAGAAAAACAAATAAAAGAAATCCAAATTGGTAAAAGAAGTAAAAGTATCACTGAGCTATGATCCACCAAAAAACTGATTGAATATTTGAATATCTAAAAACCATGAAATATACTGATGGAAAAAATAGGCAAAACTTACATGAATTCAGTAATGCCTTGAATTACTGAATTAAACTCTTGTCAGAATTAAACTCTGACAACAAAGGAAATAAAGGTGAAAATAAATTGGATTTTGTTGCTCATTTGTCTGTTTCAGCCTGTTTGCCTGTCAAATGGGAATAAGAACTGGTGCATTTTGTCATGTGCCTCTGGTAGGGCAGTTGCTAAGCTCATGGGCTCATGGGGTCCTAAACAGCAAACCTCTGAGCTGTGAGAATTATCCCAAAGAGAACTGCATCAAACTGAGAACTTATATACCACAAAAAGTAGTGTTAAAGCAAGATATACTGAGTGGGAGAAAATATTCACATACCATACATTTGACAAAAAAAAATATATTCAAGATATAGAAAGAATACACAAAGAATGCAACAAACAACCCCATTTTGAACAAATGGGGAAGAGTTCTGACTATGACCAAAACAGAAGGGCATATTACCTCCTACCAGTGAGAATAGCCTGTTTTTAAAAGATCAGAAACAAATGGTGGTGAGCATGTGAAGAAAAAGAAAACTCCTGATTTCTGTTGGTGGGAATGTAAATGGGTCCAGCCTTTATGGAGATTTCTCCAAATATTACAAATAAATCTACCCTATGGCCAGTAACTCCTCTCCTAAGTATCTATCCATCCAAAGAACACAGAACTATTCATTCAAATGCATACCTAAGTTCATTTACATTTGCCAAAAAAAATGGAAACACCCCACCCTAATGGCAGAAGAGTGGGTAAAGATGTGGCACAGGACCATGGAGGAATCATCTGTAAGACAAAAGGATGGCTTGCATTTTGTGACGACACTTTTGAAACTGGCTTGTTGCAAGGCTCTGCTGCCAGTTACCCCCACTCCATGACGGCCTCCATTTTCCACATCCGACTTCTCTCTCGTCAGAACTCCACCCAGCAGACCAGCCTATCACAGCCCAGGTCATTGAGATCCACCATGCAGCAGTCTTTTTTTTAAATCCGGCTCAGGTATGCCAGGCCAGAGACTCACAGACATGGGGCAGAGCTGCTACTTGCTCGCCCTGTGCCCAGCCACTCACGAGGCGCCCAGGAGGGATGGCAGGTTCTAACCCTGGCCCGGCACCCCAGCAGAGCCTTGCAACAAGCCAGACGACCCCCAACTCCATGAGGGCCTCCATTTTCCACATCCGGACTTCTCTCTCGTCAGAACTCCACTTAGCAGACCAGCCTATCACAGCCCGGCTCACATGGCCACTTGCGGCCGCACAGTTCATCAATAAATGCTGGACTTAGAGATGACTACAAGAGTATGCTACCTGCACGGCAGAGCCTGGCAAGCTACCCGTGTTGTATTTGATATGCCAAATACCAGTAACAATTATATACCTCATTCGGAATGGATTGAGGCTCTTTATGTTCCTGGAGCAAGCAGATGCCCTTGGGCTCTACTAGAATGAGACAGGACATATGGAGATGTTACTGGGGCCTGGTCAAGCAAATCGATGATGAACGGGAAGACAGTGATACAGTGACAGTGATACTTTTTGAAACTGGAGGAGGTCATGCTAGAAGCAAATAAATCAGAAGGAGAAAGACAAAAGCTGGCTAATCTCACTCCAGTTGTGTTCTATAGAGAAGCAAAGAAAGGGAGCAGAGGAAGGCTAGGATGGTAGATAGTACTGAAGACTGGCTCTGCATTGCACATGACCAACCCAGGTTCACTTCCCAGTCCCCATCTGTCCCCTGAACACATCCAGGGTGATCCCTAAGTGCAGAGCCAGGAGTAAGCCCTGAGCACCACCAGATCTGACCCCAAAACTAAAATAAAACTAAGGGCAGAGAAACTGAAAACAAACTCTTGGAGGTTTCCAGAAGGTGAGTGGGATGGAGGTTTGGAAGGAGTGGAGGTAAGAGCCACAGTACAAAGGTTAAGGCACCTGCTTTTCCCAGCTGATCCTAGTTCTATTTTCAACACCACAGGTTTCCCTAAGAACAGAGCCAAGATATGTGTGTGCCCAAAACTCAACACAAGAAAAGAAGGGAGACAAGGGAACAGTAGACATTAGTGGAGAGTCATTGGTATTTGGAATATGGTAACTGCACTTGGAAGAGACATGAAATGGTAGCATTAAAGCAGTATTTAAACCAACATTGCCTCAGTTTTAAAAAAGAAGAAAAGATACAGATTAACAGCAAGTATTATCTGGGGACAGCATATTATTTTAAAAGCATGGACTATGAGTTTAGACTCTTGAGGTTTAAATTTATTCACATAACATGCAATCATGGGCCCATTTTATAATCTTACTAGGTTTCAGTTACCTCATTTATAAAATTCAAATAATATTCACACCTTCACATGTCCACAGGGTTTTAGCAATATAAAATCAGACTGTTACTTAGCATAGGGTCTTACCATAGTATGCATTAAAGTTTATGATTATTATTAGGAATTGCATACAAAGGAATAGAAGGAAAAAGTGGATATTGGATATTACATAAATACCCTACATTACCTCATTTTGTTTTCATAAAAATCTTTATGAAGCAGATAATACTTTAGTCACACCTTACAGATTATATAGAGGTTTCTTTCAGTCTTGTCAATTGTTCACATGATCCCCGGAAGGGGTTTTGGACCCTCACTCCATTATACATTGATTCCCACAGTGTAATTTGAAAGCCACACCAGGAAGTCCTCAGCTACTGATTTTGTGTTTAGGGAGCACTCCTGGTGGTGCTCAGGAGCCATATGCAGTGCCAGAGATCAAACCAGGGCCAGTCGTATGCAAGGCACATACTTTATCCCTGCATTCTCTCTTGGCCCCTTTCACAATCTTCTCTTGACAGACATTCCCCACCAGGCTGATGGAGGCCCAATGTGAGGCCCAGCCAATGAAGGACCACCCTACTGCATCCATTAGGACTGCTGCAGAGGTGTCTGCAGGAATCAAATCGAGATTTGGGCAGGAAGATGGGGCTGGGGGAGAAGCAAACTGTTGCCTTGGCAAAAGTGTGTTGGGTGGGTGGCCTTGTTGGTTACAATAGTACCAATATAATTGCTCTATTCAGGCAGTGCGACCACACCCAACCCTCCAGAGAGTGCCAGGATCCCTCCACCATGGTTCCCAAGTGCCTCCCAGCCCAGACACCTCAGATCACAGTTCTCTGGGTTTATCTAAGGCTTGTTTCTGATGGATATTAAAAGGTCACTGTTTCTCTGATCAACCTCATTGAGGTGTGATGTCAAGCAACATGGTGAAATCTTTTGAGAGGCAGAATGAGCCCCTGGAGAGGGCTGGAACTGCTTCGGACTTCTGCAGCCATACAGATACCAGTACAGAAAGGATTTCATCCTTTCCCGCCCCCCCATCACCACTGAGTAAGCGCCTCCTCTTCCAAGCAGAGGCAGAGAAAACCTGGGACGTCCTCCAGAGGAACACGCCAAGTATGGGGTAAGACAACCAGGACAGCTTCTGGATTTGCATTCTCTAAACCTTCATGGCTGTGGACTGTCCAGCTGCGTGACTGCTGAACCGTCCCCCGCCCCATTGAGACCTTGACCCCAGGAACAACTTTCCATTTCCTCCTTGGACTGTCACTTCACAGCAGTTTGTCCCTGGACATTCCTAGAACAAGTTATAAATGTACCATTATTAATACCAAGGCTGCGGTTTCCGTGTAAATCTAAAATTTCATCTTTATTCTATTTCCCTTCCCAAATTATGTGCAGTCCCACTATCCCACATAGCTCTTCAAAAGTTCTGCAGCCATTAAAATTGTAGCCATCCCAATCATGAAATGTCGATAATAAAAACCATTTTTTTATATCTGAGTGTAAGTCTCATCCCATTCTTAATTATACAAGGAGATATTGAAGTTAAGAGATCAACAGTCAGGAAATGAAAGTTCAAAGTAATTAAGTCAAAATTCAAAACAATAGAAAAAATTCTCTTCGTTTTATTTGACAAAAAAATTTAAATTAAGGTTTCAAATTTATCTTAGCCATTGTATTTGCTTCATATTAATCCAGAGATAGTTCTAGGACAAGGTTGAGCACCTCTGCATGGGTGTTACTATAAATAAATTATATAGTCTTTAATTTTTTTTTGTTTTTTTAATATTTTATTATACCACTGAGATATACAATTACAAAGATACGCAATTAAAAAGTTCATATTTGGGTTTTGGTCATACAGTGTTCCAGCACCCATCCCTCCACCAGTGCCCATCTCCCACCACCAACGTCCCTGGTTCCCTCCCCCCCCCCAGCCCTCCTCCATGTCAGGTTCTTTATTTCTTTCCCTTTCTCTCTCTTTCTCTTTCCTTCCCTTCCAGACTATGGATTACAGAACATACATTAAAGGGTTGTCATGTGTATCTTTTTGACTGTATTTAATGCTCAGTTCTAGGTTGGTATTAGTACTTTCGACAATTGTTAGCACACTGTTCCATTTTCTGACTTACCTAGCCTCTCTATAGTCTTTGATTTTAAGGGAGGTAATAATCAGCATCACATCATCCTAGAATTAGCCCTATGCTGCCCAAAACAAGCCAACCCCAGGCCCTAAAGAACTTAGTCCAGGCAACTGTATATTCCTCAAATCTTTCTGTGATCCATTACCATAGCAGAGATTCAACAGTAGCAAGTGAAAGAGAATAGGCAGAAAAGTTGGTTTCCACCTTGCCAGGATGCCAGTTGGTTTGTGTACATTCCATGGACTATCACCTGTGAGCCCAGATTCATTTGGAAGGAAATTCCTATCAAGAGATTCATTTGGCAGCGCCTTGCGCATCTGAAAGCCCTTCCTCCCTAGAGGTTCTGCTCCTCCCCACGTGCTCTCTTTCTGCTGAGACATTCCTGCTGTGTAAAAGAAGACACTTGGACTGATGACAGCTCCAACATTACGCTTTACTGGAAAGTTGCTTGTTTCTTCCAACAGAATATGAATGTGGGAAACGGTGCATTTCAGTGCCTTTCCTGACTCCTCACTTTTTCTTTGAACCCTCCCCTTCCTGGATGTGAAGGTGTGTCCAAGACACACCCAGGATAGTCTTGGACATCAGTGACAACATCACAGCTTCTGTGAAGCCCCGGACTGATGCCTGTTTCTGTCTCACAGTGACTTTACTTATATCTGTCAAATGTGGCTCCTCGGGTAGATGTTCACAGAATCCACAGATCTGTTCCCACTGGAATACTGCCTAAAATTCCTGACCTGAAACTACTCCCAGGAGCTTGCTGAGAACTGCTCCTCTGCTGTGTTCTCCTTATGTTTCCTCTTTCTGAAGCTGTTT
Organism: Cryptotis parvus; assembly: GCA_021461705.1. Taxonomy (NCBI): domain Eukaryota; kingdom Metazoa; phylum Chordata; class Mammalia; order Eulipotyphla; family Soricidae; genus Cryptotis; species Cryptotis parvus. The sequence goes on along the minus strand of JAJIBD010024677.1, from coordinate 101,207 downwards.
TGAGAGAGGAGCCCTTCTTTTGCGGCACCTTCCTTTGCAAGTGTCATCTTGTCTTTAAGCTCAGGAGAGTTTCTAACAGTGTAAACTCAACCTTAGCTTCAGCTTTTCCCTTGAGCAACAATCATGGGACTTATTCCTATGTGCTACATCTGAGGATTTACCCCCTTTTTAGTTATAGACAAAAGAAAACAAAACTGAGTTTATAAAACTTTGCTTTTCTATTTTATCATGCAGGGTGATAAATGTATGAGATAACTGGTGAGAAATGTGTGAGCTCTAGATAGTCACTGTATCACTGTATCACTGTCTTCCCATTCATCATCAATTTGCTGGAGCGGCCCCAGTAACATCTCCATATGTCCTGTCTCATGCTAGTAGAGCCCAAGGGCATCTGCTTGCTCCAGGAACATAAAGAGCCTCAATCCATTCCAGAATGAGGTCTATAATTGTTACTGGTATTTGGCATATCAAATACAACAAGGGTAGCTTGCCAGGCTCTGCCGTGGAAGAGATAGTCAAGACTTCTATTTTATAAACAAGCCCATTGCAGTCATCCTCCCACAGTACCTTCATTACTTGGGGAAAAAAGCCAATAGTGAAAAACAAGCCACCAGCCACATGTGGCGTGGTGAGAGAGCAGATAGATACTTCATGTAGCTGAGGCCCTGAGCTTCATCTCCACCACCAAAAACCCCAACATACAACTTATACTGTAGATATCATATAGGGCAGAGCTGCTACCAGCTTCACGACCATGCAGTTCATCAGTAAATGCAAGAACTGAGAGCCCACCTATTACCGAGAGTATCCCACCCGCACGGCAGAGTCTGGCAAGCTACCCATGATGTATTCAATATTCCAAAAACAGTAACAATAATAGACCACATTCCTGTGACCTGAAACCTGAACGAATGGTTTGAGGCTCTTCATGTTCCTGGAGCGAGCAGATCCCCTTGGACTACATTAGCATTACTGGCACCATGAACAATGGAAAGACAAGTGATACAAGTGATCATATGGTCAAATGCACCCCCACACCCCTATTGATATGTTAAACATAAATGAATGAGGGAGTTTCTGGTATGAACAAGAACAATAATATTTACTAAGTGCTCATTCTGCAGAGATTATTCATTGATTCAAGTCTTGTGTAGATGTGAGCTCTGACAAAGAAGCTTCTTACTTGACTGTTCATTGCCTAAACTGAATGATGCAAAAAAAATTCTTAATGGAGGGATTAAATGATGTTTTCAACCCCCTGAAAGTATGCCCTCCCCTCCAAAATGCCCCCTTAAGAGTCAGATACTTGAAGATGTCACTGGAGAGCTCAGCCTGCATTAATTCTTCCCTCTGTGTTGGATATTTAGGGATATTGGATGATTTATCTCACACTTGTTTTTTATATTTAGTTCAGTTATTTCAGTGTATAGAAGCTTTCCAGGGATTTCTGTAGCTCAGTAGTATTAATGTTGTGTAGAGAAATAAGAAAAGAAATCATAAATGCACATGGAAGTAAACTAGTTTATTCTCCCCCACAAAAAAAAATAATGAGTAATTATTGTGCCTGTGGTCTTTAAAAAAAGTCTGTTTAATTTTGTACTTTATACCAACCATACATAATTGTGGTTTAATTGGGGATTGGAGGATTAGTGCATGCATATGACTCTTCTTCTGGGAAGATAATGTGTATCTCTCCCTGGCTGTCTCCTTTAGGGATCAGGTTCTTAAGTAAAACAGATTGGCATTCTAAAATTTTCCTTTTCAAAGAACAAACTATTGTTAACTTCCTTTCTGTTTTCAGGACTTTCACTGGACATAATTGAGAGTCTCCATTCTTTGGAAAACTTTATATTATCATTATAAATGTTAATATTTATTTTGATGTGAAAAAATAATTAAAAAACAAATAAAACATAAATAAGACATAAATTCCAAACAAAATGCATTGACATGAAAATACAATACATATATTCTTAGCTGGAAAATATGACTTAGAAATACGGTTTCCCCCTCTGTACTCTCTAGCCACTTATTTTTTCCCCAATCCTGACTGTTGGGCATCTCCGGGCTTGGTCCTCCGTGTCCAGCAAGGTCCTCCATGCGCAGGCTCTGCGGAAGGCGCCTTCTCCTCACGTAACTCTCCATATCCTCTACACACTGCTGGCACCGGCTATTAGTGCCTGCTCTGCAGGCTATCCAGGCCTGAGTTCACCCTCTCCACCTGCTGGATCACATGCTTACTGCATACTGTACATGCTTACTTCATACTGGTCCCCTGAGCACTACCAGGAGTAATTCCTGAGTGCAGAGCCAGGAGTAACCCCTGAGCATCGCTGGGTGTGACCAACCCCCACCACCAAAAAAAAGTATCTGACTTGTTTTTCCAGTTTTACTTTGGTTACAGTAGTTTGGGGGCCACACTCAGCAGTGTTCTAGGGACTAAGTCTTCATCCAGTCATGCCTGGGGGCCAGGTGGTGCCAAGGATCGAATCCAGGAACCTTTCCCAAGCAAGGGATAAACTATAGCTGAGCTACATCCCAGCCTAAATGCATGTGATTTTAAAGCTTAGATCCACAAAGGGGCGGGGTGGGGAACTGTGTGGTTCTGTTCTATGCAGACTTAATCTGTATTAACAGTAAGAACCTTAAATCTCTCACACTTCCTCAGAGAAGCAAGAACCCAACACTTGAGTTCTGCTTATCTTTTTTAAGTTTGTAACTGGTGTTTCAAATTCTGCTCTCCCCCGCTACTGGGTCCCCAGCTTTCATTTGACCAACATCAAAATAGTTTTCTTATCAATTAAATACCTGCGTACCTGGGTGTAAAATTAATACTCAGTCATGCATGTTTATTTTAAATTTGCCTGGTGGAGTTCAGAATCCAGAACGGAGCTGTTCGTCTTTCAAGCTCCAGGACTCCATCTAGCGGCTATATTGTAGGACGTGGCCTGTGAAGAGGCATCTGGGTTGTTAACTTAGAGTTATGAAATTGAATGAAATGTATCCATGAAATTTAGCAGATACGCCCCACTGAGTTCTTTTCTTGAAGATTAAAATGAACCCACATATACTGAAGCACAACATGGAATACTGTCTTCACTAGTTTTTTAGTCTTGTATCAAGACACTAGACTTGACAAAGTTATTCATAGTTGAGTTTTAGGCATACTGTGCTCCAGCACCAATTCCAGCGCTGGTGTCAGCGTCCCTCCACCAGTGGGTGTTTTAAACAGAGAGCATCAGGCTTGACTTAACAGACATTGGAATTACCTGGGAGCTTAAAGAAAATAGTATTAAAGAGAGGAGGAAGAAAGAATGTTGTTTTGTCCCACTTTCAAACAGTTGTTGGATGTCATTAGGCATCGTGGTAATTCCATAACTGCGATGATCTCCCCCAGGCCAAAAGGACTGATCCCTGAATGAGCCTGCAACCAGGGGCTTGACCTTAGAATTGTACCTGAGGGCACTAGGACCCAGAGTTTAAATAACTTGTTCAAAGTGACTCACAGTGGGAAAGAATATTCACCCAGTACTCATCTGATAAGGGGTTAATATCCAGGATATATCAAGCACTGGTAGAACTTCACAAGAAGTATCCAGCCAAGCCCATCAAAAAAAATGGAGAGAAGAAATGAACAGAAACTTTGACAAAGAAGAAATTCGAATGGCCAAAGGCATATGAAAAAATGCTTATCATCACTAATCATCACTAATCATCAGGGAGATGTAAATCAAAACAATGAGGTATCATCTCACACCACAGAGACTGGCACATATCCAAAAGAGCAAGAACAAGTGCAGGAGTGGATGCATGGAAAAGGGGACTGCCATCCATTGTTGGTGGGAATGTCAACTGGAAAACAATATGGACATTCCTTCATTCTTTCAAAGACTAGAAATTGAGCTCCCATTTGACCCAGCCATACTACTCCTGGGACTATACCCTGGGAAGCCAAAAACACACAGCAGAAACACCATCTGCACTTTTGTTTTCATAACAGCACTATTCACAATAGCCAGAATCTGGAAACAACCAGAGTGCCCTAGAACTGATGACTGGATAAAGAAACTTTGGTACATCTACACTATAAAATACAGCTGTTAAAAATGAAGTTATTAAATTTTCTATAAATGGATAGACATGAAGAGGATCATGTTGAGTGAAATTCGCCAGAAGGAAAAAGACAAATATAGAATGACTGCAGTCATTTGTATGATATAAATATTTATAATATATAGTATATGTAGTATGATACCAATATTCAAGGCCAGGAAAAACATTGATTAGGAGGTCTTATCAATAGGTGGGATCAACTGCAAGTGTGTGGGAGTCAGAGGTTAGGAAAGAGAGAGGAAACAGTGTGCTAATAATCGGTGGAAGTGGTACTACCAGCCTAGAACTGAGCATTGAATATAGACAAAGGGATACACATGATAACCTCTAAATGTGTGTACTGCAAGCAACAACATGTAAGAGAAGGGAGAGAGAAAGAGAGAGAGAGAAAGCAAAAGAGATAAAGAACCTGCCATAGAGGCAGGCTAGGGGAGGGAGGGAGAGAATTGGGGTCATTGGTGGTGGGAAATGGGCACTGGTGGAGGGATGGGTGCTGGAACACTGTATGACTGAAAACCAAACATGAACATCTTTGCAATTATATATCTCATGGTGATATAATAAAATATTATAAAAATAAATAAATTTTAAAAAAAGAAAAATGGAAGACAGTGGTGGAGGGAAGGTGACAGTGGTCGTAAGATTGATGTCGGAATACTGAATGCCTATAACAAATTATGAGCAGCTTTGTAAGCCATAGTGTTCAAATAAAATGTATGTGGGGGGCGGGAGTAGAATAAAGACAAGCACACCAGAAAAAAAAATCTCAGTGGTGAATACAGAAGCTTGAGCAAGTATATTGGTAAATATTATAGAACCTGTCCCAAGTTCAGAATGTCACTTCTCACTTGTCTTCCCGTTGTTCATCAATTTGCTCTAGCAGGTGCCAGTAACGTCTCTATTCATTGGAAATGAGGTCCATTATTGTTACTGTTTTTGGCATATTGAATACACCACCTGTAGCTTGCCAGGCTCTGCCTTGGCTCTGGGTTCATCCCAAGTTCAGAATACGGTTCACTTAATTTTTTTTGAGCTTTTTCTGACCCAAAATTCACAATTATGACAGGCATCTTTTAAGATCTTTTAAAATTTGTGTTTTACTATTTCAGTGTGGTTGACTGTGATTTGGATATTTAACTTGATCAATCCTTAATACCACCAGTGTGCATTGACCTTTGCCCCTGTTGCCTCTCATCTGTCTCTTCTCCCCCACCCTCCACTCATCGCCTTTCCTTCTCGTGTTTTTGGACCAAGGGTGATCTAGGTATTCCCCCTTAAACCCTTAAACCGTTGCATTTCTTTTTATGTGGTTCTTTTTTTATGTAGTTCTTTCTTTGCTTTGTTTTTATCACCTTGATTTACAATACAATTAATGAAGGGTTGCCTGCATACAACATTCCAGCCCATACTTCTCACCTGAGTGTCTGCCTCCCTCCACCATTATCTCAGGGTGCCCCCAAAACCTTCTTTCCTTCTCACCCACTGTCTTCCCACCATAGTAAGCACCGTTCTGTAGACCAGGTCTCAGGTTCTGTTGCCTCCGGCTATTTTCTACTCCCTTATGCTGTTTCTTTATATCCCACTTAGGAGAGATCATTCAGGGTCTGGTCCTCTCCTTCCATCTGACTTCACTCAGCGTGATACTCTCCTGTTCCGTCCGTGTAGCTGCATAGTGGATGATTGCATCCTTTCTTACAGCTGAGTAGTATCCCACTGTGTATGTGTACCATCATTTCTCTATCCAGTTCAGTGTTTTTGGACACTTGAGTTGTTTACAGATCTGGGCTCTTGCGGGTACTGCTACAATGGACATAGAACCACAGATGTCTTTTCTGAATAATGTTTTCAGCCTTTGGGGTAGATCCCAAGAAGTAGTGTCCACATCATTCTTCAGAAATGATTGAACCACTCGGCATTCTCAGCAGTTCCTTTTCCCCCACATCCATGCCAACACTGGTTGTTTTATTTGTGCTGTATGCCATTCTCTCTGGTGTGTGATGATAGCTTACTATTTTTTTTATTTTACCAATAATATGGTAAAATGTGAGATGAGATATACAGTTACAAAAGTGATCATATTTGGGTTTCAGTCATACAGTGTTCCAGTACCCATCCCTCCACCAGTGCCCATTTCCCTCCACCAATGTCCCATGATTCCTTTCTCCCCCCAGCCTGTGTCTATGGCAGGCAATTTTCACTTCTCTCTCTCTCTCTCTTTCTTTCTCTCTCTCTTTCTCTCTCTCTCTCCTTTATTTTATACACTGTGGCTTGCAATACATAGTTAGAGGTTATCATTTATATCTTTTTGCCTACTTTCAAAGCTCAGTTCTACGCTGGTATTATCATTTACAATAATTATTCTATTGTTTTGATTTGCAATTCCTGCTGTTTGGTGATGCAGAACATTTTTTTCATAAACCTATTGGCCATCTGAGTGTCTTCTTTGAGAAAGTATCTATACATTCTTCTCATTTTGGGGTAGGATTGGGATAATTTTTTCTTGGTAAATATTGTAAATGCTTTGTGTATCTTATATTAACCCTTTGTTAAGTCAGTAGTGGACAAATATTCTCTCTCGGTCTATAGGATATCTTTGTATTTTGGTCATCATTTCTTCCTAATGCAAAAGCTTCTTTATTTGATGAAGTCCCATTTGTTTATCTTAGCTTCTGTTTGCTTAGCCAGTGTCATTGAATCATTTAATTTTTTTTTTTTTTTTTGCCTTTTTTGGGTCACACCGGCAATGCTAGGGCTACTCCTGGCTCTGCACTCAAGAATTACTCCTGGCGGTGCTCGGGGGACCATATGGGATGCCGGGGATTGAACCCAGGCCGGCAGAGGCCGGCTGCTTGCAAGGCAAACGCCCCTACCCGCTGGGCTATCGCTCCGGCCCCGAATCATTTAATTTTTAATGACTATTTTTCCCTTTTGGTGTCAGGATTGAACCCAGGGCCTCACGCAGAAAAGGGAACTGCTGTATTGCTGAGCCATAACCACTGCTCCCTGTTTGAAAAGTTTTTGTGGCAAGGAGGTGACTTGGGGCCACACCCAGAGGTGCTCAGAGAACACGCAGTGACAGGGACAGACCTTTGTCTTCGGCATGCAAAGCTGCATTCGACCATTGAGCTCTTTCTGGCTCTAAGGGGACTCCCCAAAAGACAGAAGATCTAAAATGAGACTAAATAATATCTCTCTGACCTGTTTTCCGAATTATAAATTGATTTTTACATTTCAGTAAAATGTGAACTTAGCTGTTAAATTTATGTTAACTGAGTTAACTCAGATTCTTCAGCATCAACACAATCTGTGATTGGCTTTTTTGTTTTCACAAACATGGGATGGTACATTTTCCTCATTCATTTCTGAAAATAGTCAGCTCACTTTATCTCATTGTTTGATTCCCTCTTGGAAACTGTGTGTGGTTAGGGGTGTCTGGTTCTTTACAAAGAGCCCTTGGGACTATCAAAAGCTCCACAGCAGGTAAAGCTTGGTGATGAATTATAGTACTGGAACTCACATTCAAGAATCTCTGATCTCTGGAGAGAGAACACCTCAAACTATTTTTTAGATAGAAATGACATAAAACAGCTGCATAAGACAAGCACAAACTCAAACTAGGGTGTGCTGGGGAGACTTCTAGAAGGTGAGATGTTGGGTGAGGAGAAAAGGAGGGGTTCAGATTAAGTAAAAGCTTAAATAAAGTTACTAATTTGATTTATCTTTGCAGTTAAAAAATACTTTCAGGGTCAGAGTGATAGTACAGCAGGTAGGGCACTAGCCTTGCATGCGGCCAGCCTAGGTTCTATCCCCAGAATCCCATATGCCCCCCCAGCCCCCCACCCCACCCCAGCAGCCCTGCCAGGAATAATTCCTAAGCACAGAGACAGAAGTCAATGCTAAGCACCACCAATGTGACTCCCCCAATACAAAACTGCAAAAGGGAAAAGAACCCTTTGTATCAAAAAGGAGGAAGGGGGCTAGAGAGTTGCTACAAGGGTTAAGACATGTGAATGACCCTGATTCACATATTGTCCCCTGAGCAGGAGTGACCCTGACCAGGCATCTAGGAGCAATCCCTGAGCATCATGGGTGTAGCTCAACAAATAATAATCAGTTCAAAATCAAAAAAGAGAATCTTGGGGAGGTGCTTTGATAGATGTGAGAGAGGGAATGAGAAGGACTGGGTGAAGAGATGGGTGAAATGGGCGTCTAATGTCCATTAGCAAGAGTCTCAGCTGATTACTGTCAGCACCCTAATGGAGTGTAGCTGGACCCCAGCTTTGCTCTCAGGGGAACCTGAGACACGGAGGCACCCCAGGGTGATACCTCACAAAGCTCCCCTCTGTGTGCCTCCAGCAATCATGCAAGGCTTAGTCTTACCAAATTGGAGAGATGGTAATGAAGCAGTGTGATATGTACACAGACCTACGAATTTTAAAAATTCTTAGGATAGGACTGGAGCAATAGTACAGCGGGTAGAGCTTTTGCCTTGCATATGGCCAACCCAGGTTCGACCCCTGGCATCCCATATGGTCCCAAAAACACCACCAGGAGTAATTCTTGAGTGCAGAGCCAGGGATAACCCCTGAATGTTTCTGGTGTGACCAAAAAAAAGCCAAAAATCGGGTCCGGAGGCGATAGCCCAGCGGGTAGGGCATTTGCCTTGCACGTGGCCGGCTTGTGCCTGCCCGGGTTCGATTCCCGGCATCCCATATGGTCCCCCGAGCACCGCCAAGAGTAATTCCTGAGTGCAGAGCCAGGAGTAGCCCCTGAGCATTGCCGAGTGTGACCCAAAAAAGCAAAAAAAAAAAGCCAAAAATATTCTGGGATGAATTAAAATAAAATATAAAGACAAAATTAGCCTCTTGATTCATAAGTCTTGTTTTATTTTGATTTTGTTTTGTTTGAGGGCCACACTCATAGGTGCTAAAGACTTTCTCCTGGCTCCAGGTGGTGTTCCAGGAACCATAAGGGGTGTCAGAAATTTAACCCTGTTTATCCATGTGCAAGGCAAGTGCCCAACCAATCATACTATCTCTGTAGCCCCTCCACATCTCTTTTTTTAGGTCAATTTGTTATTTATTTATTTATTTATTGCCACCTTCTCCAGAAGTCACACATCTATATTGTAATTCTTTTTCAATTGAGGTAACAGAATGTAGAAACAGTAGTATTAATACTGATGCTAGTATTAGTAATTAAAAGATTAATACTGATAGTATGCATCCTGTGCAGCATTACTGCATTATTGCATCCCAACCTCCATCACTGAAGTGACACTGTCCCTCTGTCACTGACCCTATGTCTCTTCTCCTTCATTCATATGCCTTAAGCGTTTAATAAATAAGCTTCGACCTAATGAGAGCCCACCAAAAACTAAAGAATAGAGCATAAAGAGGAAAATAGTCAAAATAGCATCAACCATGGCACATCTAGATCATAGTCCCCAGACCTTGTCTGAGCATTTGACAGTTTGGGGGTTGAGGGGTTGCCGTCGCATGCACTGCAGAGTATTAGCAGCCTCCCAGATCATATTCGATTTGATGCCTGTAGCAATGATTTACCACCCCCCCAACTATGACACCTAAAATGTCTCCTGGTGGGAGTGGGAAGGTGCATCCCTGTGACCCCCTCCTAGAGACCATTGATGTGAATGATAGAAGAGCTTTGGAAGCACCACGAATAATTTCTGGAACTATAATCCACAAGGGTTTGGGGGGAACCAGCAATGCCCCCATGAGGATAGATATAGCTCAAGCAAAACCCAGGCTGATTGCAGCCCCTCCACCCCCAGCCTTGCACTCAGCAGGGCAATCCACAAGCTCCTCCGTGGCACCAGCCTGATTTGGCAGGTGGCAGTTCAGTCACCCTCACATTGTCTCGGCCAGTCCAAGTTGGCTGACCCAGAGGCTCCCATGATCCCCAAACCCAGTTCCATCTTAGAGATTGGGCAAGTGCCCAGGGATTCTGCCATTCACTCAGTGCCGCCTCCTGACCCCAGGCTCAGTCTGGCAGAGCCATTTCCGGCCAGGAGGGGCCAGGCCACCATTTGGTCTCCCTCTCCTAAAGCTTTGGCTTCTGCCCACTGATCCACAGGAAGTGGCACACAGCGGGCAGGAAGGCCAAACCATGAATGTTGGGTCTTTCTTTTCTCTTTTGAGAAAACAAAGAAGCCACTTGAGGCTAGCAGGAAACATCCGGGGGAAAAAAAACTTCGGACCTTGATTATAACCTAATTCAAAGATGGGATTCAGAGAAAACTGTCTTTCATGCTATGAATAATCATCACTTTGTTAAGCTATTTCTCATCCTATCTCCCTGTCGCTATCATCTACATTACCTAATTTAGCAGAGAAGCAATTAACCCTCAGCAACATTTTGGAAGAAGTTCTCCCGGAAACTTTAGTTACATTTATTTATTTATTTATTTATTTGTTCATTTGTTTGTTTGTTTGTTTTTGATCAGGATTTTTTTATTATTCCCTCTGCTCTGTGTTGTCTTGAGGAAGAAAAATATAAGACTGAACATGGTAAAGGAACCTAATAATGACTCAATGCAAGTATATTGTAAAATGTTCTTTTTTTGATTTTTCTTTTTTTGCTTTTTGGGTCACACCTGGCGACGCTCAGGGGTTACTCCTAGCGGTGCTCAGGGGACTATATGGGATGCCCGGGATCGAACCCAGGCCGGCATAGGCGGCAAAGGCCCTACCCGCTGGGCTATTGCTCCGGCCCCAATTGCAAAATGTTCTTAACACAGTTCAGGTATATTTTTTCATGCAAAATGGATACAAATAGGATCACAGACTTAATGAAGCTTAGTGGCTCTGTGTAGAGACCTCTATTTCAGTGTGATTGTTACTGTGAGGGAAAGCTGAATTCCTTTTTAGCCACTCTGCTGTGGTGAATTCGTGTGTGCTGGCTCCTAACTCCCTCACTGCCCTCTTCACTGCTCTTGGGGTAATTTGGGTTTGTTGGGTCCCTCCTCCCCCATGATTTGCCTCTCAGACATCCTCCCTTCCACCCATCAGCACTTGGAACTTCCTCCTAAAGTCACAGAGCAGTGCCTTGGGCCACTTTCAATGAATCTGCTTCCCTTAGTTCCTGGGCTGGGCTTCCAAGATCAGTCTTTCCAAAATAATTCACAACTTGAGTAAATCATCACAAAAACCATGGGCGAATTACCCTCCAAATGGGAGGCTTACTCTTTGCAGGCATCTTCTAAGAAGGTGAAATCCTAAGGTGGAAGATGAGAGGCATTAATGTGAAAAACAGAAAGCTTTGCAGCCATTCACCTGTCCAAGAGAGCCCATCCCTTCATACAGTCACACCAGGCACTCACATGTCTCTCCTGCTTTTATGTTTAGCAAGCTTTCATCCTGACATCTTTCTTTGTCAGAATTTTCCTTCTGGAGCCAGTACTTTTCCTTCTCTGCTCAACCATAGGTACTGTTTTCACCTGAATCAATGAGAAGCTCAGTGTGTGTGGCAGGGAGAGAGAATAGGATTGGTTCACCCCAGGAAGATTTAACACAGTGTGTAGAGAAAGCACAGTTCCAAGTTCCTACAGGCTGGAAATGAGTCATCTCAGTAAGCACTTAAATGCCTATTTCTGAGGACTACTCTGTCCCTTGCTGGGTTATACATTCCACAAAATAGTCCCCAGGAACAGGCAATTAAGTGCTTACTGAGACACCGTCCATGAGGATGGCGAAGGGAGCGAGGCAGGTTTTCCCCATTAGACTATAAAGGCCTTACGCATCAGCCAGCGTGCTGGCATTCTACAGCCTCACACCCGCTGTGCTAGTTCCCTCACTGAAAGCTGCTCTAACCCTAGAGGAGCAGAAGGTTGCAAAGGGCTGTCTATGCCGGCATGCAGGTATTTGCTCTCTGTCCCTGAGTGCCTCATTTAGCTGAACACTGTCAACCTGATTCAGACTCCTGTCTTCTTTGAAACAACCTTTGCTCTTTGTGACCCAGACACACAATCCTCTGGCTCTCAGTTGACCAGCATAGAGTCCCGTGACATAGAATGAAGGAAAACCTCTCTGAAGTATGTGACAGGTCCAGCCAAGGTGACACACACCAGACTCACATGGTGCTCTGTCTTTTTCATTTTCTTAAAAAAAAAAGAAAAGCAAAGAGCAGTGACCTGGGATTGGAGAGACAGCACAAGCACCTAACTTGGTCTTGCCTTGCAGCAGTCTAACTTAGTTTAATCCTCACCTCCATGCATATGAGCTGACCAAGGACCACCAAGAGTGTTTCCTGACCACAGAATCAGGAATAAGCCCTGAGCACAGTCAGGTATGTCCCAAAATCCAAAACAACAAACAAAAAACAGTCTCCTGAGGGCACTGAGCCATTTCACCTGAGGATACCTCAGGCAAAACATTATTTGTTTCTTGCATCATTTATTTCCAGCTTGCTTTGCTAAATTTCTCCCCCACCCTCTTACTACCAAACACCATCACTGCCAAACACTGTCAACTAGCTCTCAAGTATCAGCATGTCCAGGTGAGTGAAAACTCACCGGAGTTTTTTCCTTTATCTCTTCATGGCTCAGGTGCCTGAGTGTGCATGGAAGAAGTGATCTGGTTCATTCTAAAACCATTCCTCTTTCATCCCAGACCCAACCCTCTGGCCCTCACATGCCGCTTCTGGATTCTTCCAGTCAATCCATGGGGATGGAGGGGAAGAAATTGAAAGCAATAGAGACAGTTTCAAACCATCTGCCATCTTGCATTTCCTCATGGCTGGTGTCCAAGGAGCACACTGGGAGAAGGTCTTCAGTGGAAACACTGCCTGACAGAAGTGACAGCCTCTGACTCTCCTCTCATGCTTCCTCCCTCCTCCACCTGACTTGGCCTTTCTGAGAAAGTCTCCTCTTGCGAAGCCCCTTCAGGAGTCTAGTGCCTGGCTCTTTTGTCGTGACTCCTGCTGTCTCTGGAAAACGCAAACACCTCTTCCCTCACCATGCCTGTCTCTGAATGCACAGGCCTACTCTGCCTTCGTGTCCTTAGGTCCGTGTCTTCGCGCAGTTCTCTAGGAGAGAAACAGAAGCCCATGTCTGCACTTGGAAATCCTCCCATTTTCCTGGCACCATCTTAGTTTCTCTCAAGCACCTAAGTGGATTCTCGCCATCTCACAGTGGATTCTGTCCCACACCATGTTCCTTCGAGGTCTAGGAGCTTCTTTAATAAACTAGCCTCAGTCAGAAAGTAGATTCAGTAACTTGGTCTCCTGAGTTCTTGCAGAGAGGAAACAGGAGATTCTGCAAAGAATCTCAGTGAAGGGGCCAGAGCGATAGTCCAGCGGGTAGGGCGTTTGCCTTGCACATGGCGGCCTGTGCTTGCCCAGGTTAGATCCCGGCATCCCATATGGTCCCCGAACACTGCCAGGAGTGATTCCTGAGTGCAGAGCCAGGAGTAACCCTGAGCATTGCTGGGTGTGACCCAAAAGCAAAAAAAAAAAAAAAAAAAAAAAGTGAAGCTCTTTCTAGTCTTCTAGTCTCTAATCAGCTGGAAGAGGGTGTGATGGGGGACAAAGATGTCGAACACGGTGACTGATTTCAAGGCAGCCCAGGGGGTACTCCCAGACGCCTCCTCTTTTACATTTGTCATAGGAGCCTGTTATCTTTGCTTTGGGTTTGAGGACAGACCCTTGTAATCACTCACTTTATATGTCAAATTGACTGTTTCAATACTCAGGTATTTGGGCAGAAACCTGTCTAGATGTCACTGTGGGCATATTTTCAGATGAGATTAATATTGAAATCAATAGACTACATAAAACAATTTATCCTTGTAGTGTATGGCAGCCCTTTTCTAAGTGAAAGACTAAGGTCTTCCAAGGAAGGAGGATCTCTGCCTTTGTTCTTTGTAATGAAGTTATTTTTTCAGTGTCCTGCCTTCCCTCTGTGGCTGTTGCTATGGATCAGGGCTCTCGCACACTTGGTTGCAGTGTTGCACACTGGTTGGGTGTTGCATCCCTGGTAACGTCACCAGCAGAGCCAAGAATCACATTGGGCAGGAGGTGTAGGGCAGTGCCAAGGACTGAACATGCAGTCTTGTTCATTCAGGGAGACACTCTACTTATGAGCACGTCTCTGGGCCTGCAAAGTCCCATAGACTCAAGCTGGAACAGTGGCAGCTGTCTGGGGCTCCAGCCCAGTCTCCTGCCCCGCACACTGAGGATTTTCAGCCCCACTCTCTCCTCTTCCCGTTGTTAAAAACAGAGACAGGTGAGTGTACATGTACACACACTCCAGCTGATTCTCTTTCTCTGAAGAAACATGCCACAGCCCTGTGTACCATTTGTATCCACTGTGCATGCCTAACTCTTACTCACGCTGGATACTATGCTCATGTTTCCAATATCAGGAAATTCTCTTTACGATGAACATCTGTTGGTGCAAACCTGGAACGACTCTCCAATTCAGAACGTTATGAAGAAATCAGAAGGCTTAACTGACAATGCCAGCATGCATATCATGAGATGAATAGTCTGTGATTGCCTATCATATCGTTTTATGAGGTCACATAAACTAGCCATCCCATTGTGAGTTTCCATCCTGTCGTCACAGAGGCTTAAATCATGATCCTCTTCCACGTCCCTGACGTGCCACCCAGACTCAACTACCCTCTCTTGGTTATTGTCCATACTGTAAAGTAGTGGTGGAAAGCGGCTGAATCCAGGTTCTTGTTTCCAATCCTGCTACATTTTCAGGTCAGCTTCAGACTCACTTCAAGTTCCATGTCAGTACAGATTATTTTCATTAGATGTTGTTCAAAGAATTTGCATTTCTCCGGAGCCCTTTGCCAAATATTTGCCCCTGACAACCTGTTTCCCTGGGAACGCGGCTCTCACTCTCTCTGTGTTCACAGCTTTCTGCCACTCTCTCCACTGTTTCTGGGTTCTGCTCTAGCAGCAGCCGGACTGGAGAGAGATCTCCTTTGAGTACTCATTCAGTGGGAGCAGAGGTGCCAAGTAAGTCCATGTTGAACACAGAAATTGTGTGTCCCGGAAATGAGTCTCTGTGGAGTGATTTCACTATAGCCCTGAGCAGCAGACACAATCTTATTACTGGCTTGGGTTGGAGGTGAGGATTTATGCTCAGGGTTTACTCCTGGCTCTGCGCTCGGGATTCATTCCTGCTGGTGCTTGGGAGGCCGTATTTGGTGCCGGAAAGTAAACCTTGTCAGCTGCATACAAAGCAAGTGGTTTACCCTCTGTGCTCTCTCCAGCCCTCACCACACTACTGTGCTGGGTTAGGCTTGCTCAGGACACATTCCTAGCACTGATCCTCACAAGAGTCTTTGAAGGGACTGGCATGTGACTCTAGTATCAGGCATGTGTGTGGCCCTGAGTACCTTCAGGGTACCCGAGCACCTGAATTCCATGAGTACTCAGGGTTACCTGCGTACCCCAAATACCTGGGTACCACGCACCTCTATCACACACAAGCACACACAGGCACATGGATACAACATACGCACACAACTCTGGCTCAGATGGCCTCAAGGATAAAGTATGGCCCAGAGGATTGGAGCACTGTCTTACATGCAGGCCCAGAGTTCGATCCCCACTGTCACATAGTCTCAAGAGTCTGGATGATCCCCACTACCTCTGGCATGTAATTGTATTAGACCACAAATCGCATGTAATTATAAGTTTTCATTCTGTTCCCCCCACATACACACACTCCCCATAGTGAAGAACTAACTCTATTGTCATCAACTCAGCTTTCTAGACCACCTCAGGGCGGAACCTTGGTGGCCCCAGGACCACTGGGCTAGAGCTGAGCAAAAGGAATACTCAGGGCAAAAAAGGCAAAAAGCCTTGAAGCCTGCAGATTCAGACAAGGTATGGGGAAGAGGCCCTGGACTCCCTGGACTCCTGGACTCCTGAGTGAGAGCCCACCCACCATAAAAAGATTTTTGGCAAATGGTGCTGTAATTAAGGCCATTTTGCCGATGAGATCTGAGACCTACAGAGGGTAAACCACACAGCAATGTGGCAGGCATGGGGCTCCTCCAAGCAAGCTGAATTGAGTTTCATGTTTTCCTCATAGCATAGGAGTTAAGACACTTAACTGCTTGCATGCAACTGACCCTGTTTTTTTACCCCAATACTACATGGTCCCCTAGAATTGTGAGGTTCAGCCCTGAAGGCCCCTGAGCACTGCTAAGGTTGCCTGGCCACCCCTTGGATTAATTAGCCAAGAATCACCAAGGGTCCTTAAATCCCCTGAGCATAGCTAGGAAATCTCCCACCATGCCAAAAAAATTTTTTTTGTTTTATGAGCCATATCCAGCTGTGTTAAGATCTGCTCTCTACTCAGGGCGAGCTCAGGAGACCATGTGCAGGAACAGGTATCAAACCCAGGTTGGTCACTTGCAAGGCCAACACCCTTTACCACGGTGTTCTGTCTTCAGAAATAATCTCCTCCCTGAAAGTCAGCCTTGTTAACTGTGAATTAGATTTGTTTTACAAATATTTGACTCTTGGTAAATAGGTTTATATATTTCTAACACTTTGTGTACCCACATATTTTTGCAAAAGAAAACAAATTGCCAGAATCTCCCATTAAGAAAAAAAGTGAAAAGAGGAAAAGATCATACAGGTTTGCTTGCATGCACCTGCCCTGGGTTTGGTTCCCAGCGCTCCATATGGTTCCCTCAGTCCCACCAGGAGTTAACCTTGAGCTCAGAGCCAGGAGTAAGCCCTGATGGGTGTGCCCTCCCAAAAAAAGCATGGTTTCAGTTTTGCTTTTTAATTATTTTTCCATTAAAAAAAGACCAAAAAGTTACCAGCCACGAGATAGCAGGGGTGAGAAGAGGCTGCTCTCTCGGGAAAGCACTTCAGGGGAAGTTCCAGGCTCCAGTAGGAAACTGAGCCAAAGGTTCCCGTGACACAAAAAGGAACGGGTCAATTTCATCTCTTTCTCATGTATAAGAGGAAGCTCCAGCGTTCATGGAGAAATGTGTAGGTTTTATAATACAGAATTGTGCAAAGACCTTATCCAAGCCCTGCCTTTAAAAAAGAGCTCTTATGTGTTCAGTTGCATTTCAGAGGTGAAGGATGCTCCCATGTAGTGCTCAGAGAGTTTCAGGACCCAGCCAGGTGGGGAGTTCAGTGACTGGATCTGGCTGTGCAGCACTGCTCAAGCCATGGGACTGGGAACCACCAGGCTGGGACCCACCACGGCCTGGGCGATACTGAGCAGGGCCAGGGCTGGGGTACCGACCTGGATGGCAAGGCATGTATTCCTGACCCCGGAGCTAGCTCCCCTGCTCTCGTTGCAATTTTAAGACAGAGCCAGTGTTCCTTCACATTTGCAGGCCAGTGAGACATTTAAGTCTAATTTTCTCATCTGTCCTCCTCAAGAAAAAATCCAGCTAGTTTCTCTCTCCTGAGCAAGGTCAATCATATTTTCATTAAACTGGGAGGTTCTGGCTCTGAGACTCGCTGTCTGACATCTGGCTCCAGGAATCCAGAAGAAAGAATGCGGTTCCAGCCAACATGCACGCCTTCTGCCAGATTTTTTAAATTAATATTATTACAAACATCATGGTTCACCTAAGTGCTTTTAATGCCATTTCTGCTTCTTTCAAGTGCACATATCTCAGAGCTAACAAACCTTAGTTGCTGCACTTGAATTAACGTGATAAAGGAGTTTCCTTTTAAAACTGACACTTGAAGAATCCACATTTAACATTGGCAGCAAACTGTCTCCCTAACCTTAGCCAGCCTCCCGTGCTACCTGAGACTACTTTCTCCAGATCTTCCTACTCAGAGTGAATTTCTGCTCCAGTCCTTCAGACGGCAAACAAGCTTGCCCTCTTCCGTCTCCTTTCCAGAAATATGTGTGATTCCTTTCACCTTTTAGTAAGGTCCATATTTTGACCTAGGGTTGGAAGTTTTCTGCTGCTTCTTAGGGTGAAGTTTTGCATCTAGATGCCCCACTAGGGGATTTTGGGACTTGTTTAAAAATGCAAATTCTGGGGCCTGTAAAGATCGTTCCCAGAGCCAAAGACATGCTTAGCACACAGGAGGCCCAGGTTCAATCCCCAGTACCACATGTTCTGCTGAACACCACAGGGAGTGGCCCCCAAACAAAGAGCTTGGGTATGCCCTCAAGCACTACCAGGAGTGGCCACCCCTCACCCCAAAATATCAGATGAAGATTTCCCTTCACCCCCTTTGGGACCTACCAAACCAGTCACTGTGGGCAGGGGTCTGCAGTCCGATGCAGCCCGCACGTAATTCTGACACACAACTCCACTTAGAAGACCAAGGCAGCTGTGAAACTTCCTTCTCGAACTTTCGGCCCCTTCTTCTTCTGGATCCCACGTCAGTGGATATTAGGTAAATAACCAGAGCTGAACCTGCATCTCCACCGTGCTGATCACAGACCCACCAAGATAAATTGCTATATTGTAGCCCTTAGCATGAGTGGCCATCCTGTCCACTCCAGAGTTCCTGGTGTTTGCATCTGGAGGTGTTTGTGTCTGTCCTCGAGATCTTAAGCGAGCAGACCTGTGTCTCCCCCATGTCCTTTGTGGGGAGAACAAAGAGAAGCCCCTTCCCAAACTCTTGTTTGGGAGCAACTGACTTACTCATGAATTTTTCCATTTGCCTGTGGCTGTTCACCAAACCGCAGTGGAAAGGAATGACCTAGGCCTTGTCAGAAATGTGGAGTGATGGCCTGTATTTCCCGGGTCGCCAGAGACATCATCAATTCACCTGGAAGGGCCATTTTTAAAGCAGAGATAGCCCTGGTTCTTGCCAAGGTTTAGAAAGCCACTGCAAATCCTCATTTCAGCTTAGTGATGGACTGCCCTCTGTGCCAGCTGCTGAGAAATAGACATTTTATGGACACCGGGAGGCAGTGCTTTGCTTTTATTGTGACTATTAATGCACTATAAACAAAATGGGAAGTGTATGCATTGCACTTCAATCAATGGGCATTTCTTGAAATGAGCTTTGGAAACCTTTCCTTTTTAAAAATAAGTATATATTATACACACACATATATGTATGTATATACATACATATATATGCATATATATAGTGCATATATATATATATATATTGCACTGTTACTCTTCACGGCAAGCCTGGCAAGCTGCCAGTGTCGTATTTGATATGCCAAATACCAGTAACAATTATATTAGGTCATTCCCATGACCTAATATAATTGTCTGAGGCTCTTTATGTTCCTGGAACAAGCAGATACCCTTGGGCTCTACTAGCATGAGAAAGGACATATGGAGATATTACTGGTGCTCGCTCGAGCAAATAGATGATGAACAGGAAGATAGTGATAGTGATAGTGACTGTTACTCTTAAAAGTAAACCTAAATAGGATATGGCAAGAAAGAACATTAAGGGTTCAGGGAATATGTGCTCTCATGATGTTTGGGGTTATTTGTGTGTGTGTGTGTGTGTGTGTGTGTGTGTGGGTGTGGGTGTGGGTGTGTGTGTGAATTTGTTTTGTTTGGGGCCACACCCAGTTTTGCTCAGGGCTACTCCTGGCTGTGCTCAGGCCACTCCTGGTAGGGCTCAGGGAACCATATGCAGTGCTGGAAACAGAACCAGGGTCATGAGTAAAGCAACCATTTGCAAGGCAAGTGCCTGACCCACCATCCAATCTCTCCAATTGTAAAATCAGGCTATAAAGGTATTCGGCGGGATAACATGATATTCTCGTGTTAAAATAACACTTGGTAGAACAATGAGAATAGCATTGTTTTGTAATCAGTGTTTAAACTGCATGCCTATGTATTTCGGTAAATTTTTTTGAGCTACATATGTGTACAAGTATAGATAAATCATTCTAAACCTATCCTCTTTTCTTCATTTTCCTTTTACTGAGAATTCTTGACATGGGCCATGGACTCCTGACTTCACTTGATTATTCCACCTCTGAACGTTCCCTCACCTCCTTTCCCTCCCCAGTTTGCCATTGTCTCTCAAGAAATGGCCCTCTCCAGAGACAGCCTCAGGACCTTCTCCACATGAGCCTTAAGCTTCTCCTTGAGAACTCAGGCTTCTTTATGAACCTGGTCTCTCTCCTGTCCTCTCTTGCCCCATTACCTTGGACACCATCTTGATTCAGGCCTTTCTCTCAGCTGGACTCTTAACCAGTCCCACCCACTGTGATCTCCTCAGCCAGAATTAATGTGTCAAGATTGAGTCACTCAACCATACCCAAAAATAATGAGGAGGAATATTTGTGTAAGAGTCTCAAAGGTCTCCACAATCCCCCTCAAGGCCTCTGCCTTTCTCTCTCCAACACGCTTTGCTCCCCAGACTCCTAAGCAGCAGCACTTGGAACATTCCCTACCTCCAGCCTCCTTCCTGGTGTCTTTTGTCTGCTTGTGGAAATTCTTGACTTCAGAGAACTTCTAGTTCAGATCAATGAGACAATTTATTTTCCATTGTCATTCAGTGTTTGTGCCTGAGATTTGGGACAATTTCTCCTCCTCCTCCTCCTCCTCCTCCTCCTCCTCCTCCTCCTCCTCCTCTTCCCTCCTTCTTCTTCCTCCTTTCTTCTTCCTCTTCTTCTTCCTCCTCTTCCTCTTCTTCTTCCTCCTCTTCCTCTTCCTCTTCCTCCTCCTCCTCCCCCCTCCTCCTTCTCTTTCTCCTTCTCCTCCTCCTCCTTCTCCTCCTCTTCTTCTCCTCCTCCTCTTTCTCCTCCTTCTCCTCCTCCTTCTCCTCTTCTCCTTCTCCTCCTCCTCCTTCTCATTATCCTCCTCCTCTTCCTCCTTCTCCTCCTCCTCCTTCTCCTCTTCCTTCTCCTCCTTCTCTCTCTTCTTCTCCTCCTCCTCTTCCTTCTCCTCCTCCTCCTCCTTCTCCTCTTCCTCTTCTTTTTTCTTTTTTTCTCCTTTTCTCCTCCTCCTCCTTCTCCTTCTCCTCCTCCTCCTTCTCCTCCTCCTCCTTCTCCTCTTCTTCCTTCTCCTCCTCCTTCTCTTCTTCCTTCTCCTCCTCCTTCTCTTCCTCCTCTTCCTCCTGCTTCTCCTCCATAATAAACCTCTTCCTCCTCCTTCTCCTCTTCCCCCCTAGTGATGCTCTAGAACTACTCCTAGTGATCAGGGGACCATATAGGGTGCCTGGGATTGAACATGGGTCAGGCTTGTACAAGACAAGCCCTACCTGCTATACCTGCTCAGCTGTTTTCTTTTCTTTTCTCTTTTTTAAATCCTGTGATAAATATGGTGATTTTCTAAAAGTAGGTGTTTAAGCACAGAACTAGCTTTTGTAATGTTAGCCAAGTAGATAATCCCACAAATATCATCTTCACCATCTCCTGATTAAGTTTTTATTTGAAGAAAGTGGCATAGAAAACTGTATCAAGTGGCAAATGAGGACTAGAATTAGAACTTCACTGGGAGGATGGGAGACGTTTCAGTCACACCCAACATTGTTCAGGGCTTTCTTCTGGATCTAAGCTCAGAGGTTACTTCTGGCATTGCTCTGGGGACCATATGGCATGCTGTGGATCGAACCTAGATTGGTTACCTGCAAGTCAAGTATCCTACCTGCTGTACTACCACTCCAGCACTGGAGTTAGAACTTCTCACTCAGGTTTTGGCTCTTCCTTCACTTGGTGGCAGAGCCTCTGACATGTCAATTCATCTTTCAAGATGATTCATTTTTCTCATCTCTAAAACAAAGAGTTGGTATTACATTACAGATATAAAGTTCTGCTATTTAATCACAATTATAATTTTTAGCTTCTGTTATCCAAAACATACCAGCTGTTAAATTTGATAAACCATTTTTTTAGTACACATAATTGTATTTCACAGACTATGAAGAATTCTTCATTGCTAAAAGGCTAACTGAGCTCCTGACATCGCAGGAAGTGGAAAGTATCAAGCTATTCACTTCTTCCTGATCTTCCCATGGAATCACCAAGAACTAAGTCAACTGGAAGCAAAAGTGCTAGGACTATTGTCAAGCCCACAGCACACCTTTCCCATTTATTGCTTCTCTTTCATCCAATGATACTTAGTGAGCCTTTATTTTATGCAACTCCTATTCTAGGCAAGAGAATACAGTGATAAGCCATGGCTGATAAGGACTCCACATTCTTGAGCTCAGAGTAGAGGAGGAAATTCATCAATGACAAGAAAATAATGACTATTTAAAAAGTCATATTAGCTGAGAATAAGGCACAGTAAAAATAAAATATGTTCAGTGTATGATTAGTGATGCTTAAATGGGTAACATAACTTCAGTGAAGGAGGTATAACTGAGAAGGTTATCCCTCACCTGCCCTAGAATCGCTGAATCAGTCCCACACATGAATTTCACGGTATACTAAGTAAACCCCGACTGTAAAGATGTTTTTAGGCAAGAAGCAAGTCCTCGAAGTCAAATCCGTTTTCTCCAGGAGACTTGACTTCTCTAAAGGTGAGACAGCTTCAAATCCAACTCAAAATCCAGATCAGCAACAAATCCAACTCAAAATCCAGATCATTGCTGAAATAGAACTAAAAGTATTGATCATCTCTCATAGCCTGTAGTAGGCTCCAATCCACCTACATTTCCTGTACACACCCTTCCGGATGGGCCTACACTTATGAAACACTGCCCTGGGCAGTCACAGGCATTTTCCTCGCCTGCTTCATGAAGGTGAGTCTTCATGTCACAGGCGGTCTGTGAAGCTGCTGCCCCTTACACTCCTCGTTGGGAATTTCTAGCCCAATGGAGGTTGGTGGAACTATCTCTGTGAATAGCTCAGATAACTTGACGCTTACGCATTTTGGTCATTCCTTCCCATTTGCCAGTCCTAGCCCTGAGATGATCAAGGCATCAAAATCAGCCTGGACATCTGATCCATCGCATCCCTCAGCCAGTCCCTCGACACGACTGGTAACATAGGCCGAGCTGCTCGCCTGGGCTGTTTCCTCATGCCACCGGGCAGACCATGAGAGCTCTGCATTTTGTAGTTCTGTAGCTTTGCCTGAGCTCAGATTCTTGCTCTGGCACATACTTGTGTGAGCAAGTTAATTAAACCTTCTCAACCTTGAAAAATGATAGCAACTAACGTCTAACTTCAGGGTGTGCTCTGTTGTTGATTAAAAACAAAGCTGTGGTTGTTATTTTCTGCTATCTCACTGCCGCGTTAGAGGCTGCAATTCGTGTGGATGAACATGCGCTTGCTGGCTTCTCAGTGTATCTCAAAAAAATCTTCCCACCAACATCCCAGGTTGATCCTTCCATCAATGCAACTGGGACCAGTTCAGATTTTCTTCCTTCCCCATCCACAGTCAGCCTTTTGATGCGCGGCATCCTCTGAGTTTGTGCAGGCTGGCTGAGCTCTGAGCTCAGTCTGATCAAGTCTCCTGTGCTCACTCAACCTTTGATACTGACCTTTCCCAACCCTCTTTTCTTATCCAGTCTGAAACTTTGGGAAGCCCTAAAACAGTGTCCTTCACTTCCTGCGCTTCTGTCTTGAATGCAGTGATGTCATGACTTCTTCCCCTCCAGGTAAAGTCTTGGGCCTCTAGCACAGGGAACAGCCATCAAGTGAAGCCTTCTCACTTTCTCCCCACCAGTAAATGCCCTCTGAGTTGGAGGCAGTCAGTTGTTGCTGTTCCATTAGTTGTGTGTGTCTGAGACCACGCGTCTAATCCAGATAGTATAAGAGTAAGAATGACATGGTTTTGTCAGGTTCATTTTAGAGCTATGTAGAAAAGGTTTTTCTTTGAAAGCTTATACATCTGGACAGGATAGACAGTACAATGGATAAGGCACTTGTTTTCTATGCAGCCAATGTGGGTTTGATCACTGCATATTATCTCCTGAGCCCCACCAGGAGTGATCCCCAAGCACAGAGCTGGGAATAAATATCAACACCACCAGGCATGCCCCTCCCATAAAAAAAACAAACAAAATATGAATGATTACACCTCTTTGAAAGTTGTAATCTTTGAAAGCATGGATATGTAGAAATAGGTTTTCATAGAAGTTTTTAGTGGAATGCAATAGAATAGGACAGAACAAATAAAATAGAAAACTTCATAATTGAGCTGCATATAATAC
This sequence comes from Cryptotis parvus, assembly GCA_021461705.1. Lineage (NCBI taxonomy): Eukaryota > Metazoa > Chordata > Mammalia > Eulipotyphla > Soricidae > Cryptotis > Cryptotis parvus. The sequence continues at coordinate 77,036 of JAJIBD010024677.1, read as the reverse complement.
AGCTATTACGAGTGTATCACATTACTCAGCCCAGTCCCGAACTTTCTCATTTTCTAAGTACGGCATAGAAAGAGAGTGTGTGTGAGTGTGTGTGTGTGTATGTGTGTGTATAGTCACAGTATAAATTGGGCTTCTTACTGTCTCTGAAATTACAGTCTCTGAAACAGAGAGGGTGTGTGTGTGTGTGTGTGTGTGTGTGTGTGTGTGTGTGAGAGAGAGAGAGAGCAGTAACAGTATAAACTGGGCTTCTAACTGTCTGTCTCACCCCTCAAAAAACATTGAAAATATGGTTGTACTTCACAAAAGCATCAAGTTAAAGGTAATTTCATCAAAAGTGCTGCGACATAGATGATCTCAGAACATTTTCACAACCTTGTCAGGCAGGTAAAAAAAATCTGCGTTATTATTGTTCTAATGGAGCAACGGAGCCCAGGTCTTGAGAGACGGCACTAAGGAGAGGTTCCAGGTTGAGCTGCCGTTTAATCGAGCCAGATCCCTGAAGGTCCTAATCAAGTCAGAGCAAGAACCCAACATCAGCACCGCCAGGCTGCCACTTCTTCACCAATTCAGTGACTTTTTTTGCCTGAACACATCCTTTGTGTTTATTTTTTAAATTATTTTATTATACCACCGTGAGATATACAATTACAAAGATGTTCATATTTGGGTTTCAGTCATACAGTGTTCCAGCACCCATCCCTCCACCAGTGCCCATTTCCCACCACCAATGTCCCTGGTTCCCTCCCCCCTACCCCAGCCTGCCTCCATAGCAGGTTCTTTATTTCTTTCCCTTTCGCAGTGACTCTTTTCTAAGCAAATACAATCTGCAATATTGGCTACAGGGCCTGTGAACATTGCTATGGATTCTTGAAAAGATAAAGACACTCATTTATTTTTGGTGGAGTTAGGAGGTGGAGTTTGGGGCCCACTCCTGGCAGTGTGCATGCAGGAGCTATTCCTGGCTCTGTGCTCAGGAGTCACCCCTGCCCATGCTTGAGGAATGATATGTGATGCTGGGAGTCTGAGCCTGGGTCAGCAGGATGCAAGGCAAATGCCCTATTCCCTGTACTATCTCTCTGCTCCTAAAGATGCTTCTTTGTCAGCAAGGAGAATGCAGATTCATGCACATTTTATATTTCCAGTTTGCCAGGGAGGTTGCCATACTTCAAAATAAGCAACAAAAGGCCAAAAATTATTAACAGAACAGGCAGATCTGATGAGCTTCACGGTGGATACAGGGAAAGTAAAGCATCTTCTAAGAGCATACAGTGCTCCAGGACTACTCATAGCTCAGTGCTCAGAGAACAATCAGGAAAGAAAACAGCCATGTTCAGATGTGCGTTCCTTTTCATGAAAATCTTGTCGGTGCAACTTTTTATTGCAGTTTCATTGATTTTCACAACACTGTTTCAGGAGTACAGGTTCATGCTGCTGTAAATATTGAAGTTATATACACGGGAAGCTCTAAACAGTATTACAACAGAATATTCTCAAGAGAATCACAAAACCTCAATCAATAAAAAATAGATCAATGTGTATGATATCATGTATATGTATATGTATATGTATATGTATATGTATATGTATATGTATATGTATATGAATATGACATCATCTCATAGCCAACACCAAAGTACCATTCACCCTGCCTCCCAGTGCACTGCACCCTAAACCCACCCACCCACCCCCAACCTCAAGTCCTACAGCCAAGTATAAGGGCTCTTTTGTTCTGTTGCTTGGTTTCTTTGTTCCATATATCAGCATTTCCCAGCCAGGGTTGAAACAGCATGAATGGGGAGATCACCACAGGAGACTAGGGGCCAGTAGGACCAGGGCACCGGAAGGGAGATCCAAAGGGGGCCACAGTGAGAATATGGACAAGAAACACTGTTCTAGAGAAGATGATGTCATGCAGGATCAAACACAGTTTTCAGTTCTGGGCAGCTTCAACCCATCAAGAGACAGACTGTTGGGGTTTCCTCAGTCCCTTCCAACTCTGTAGCACCAGTGATGAGTGCAGCAAACGGGGGCAGGTAGGGACAGAGGAAGTTCCAGCAGACTTTCCTGAGCCCTGGTCCCGTTCATGGACACCGTCCTTAAAGCTGCTATTGGACTCTTCTGCCTTCGTGCGCAATTCACAGCTCTTTCCTTCCTCCCAGCTCTCAGGCTAGAAGTCAGACCTGAACTACGACTTTTTTACATGTTAATTATAAACCAAAGACCGAAGAGGTAGCTTAGCAGGCTGAAGCACATGCTTTGCATGCAGGGGACCTGAATTTCATCCCTGGCATCACATGGTCCCCTGAGCACCAAGCAGAAGAGGACCCTGACAATTGGCTTTGGCAAAACAAACAAAATAATAATAATAATAATTTGAGGCCACTTCCATTGCCAAAATAGCATCATTACTTGCTCACTTACTGATGCACTACTTATATGTTATTTTTTAAAATAGAAAATAGGGCCAGCAGGGAGAAGCCCCGAGGTTGCCTGAACTGCTAGAGCAGCTTAGGAGACCCCCCGCCATCTCCCTCCCCCGGGCTCCATGTCTGTGGGGGAGCAGCTCACCTGGGCGGCAACCTCGCCCCACACCGGACCTGCTGTGACCTGGTTCCTATGACCCGCAGGGGTACCTCCCGTTACCAGTGGGCTGGGGGCAGACTGGACCAACTTTGGGTCCAGTTGAAAGAAGGGGCTTTGATGTAGGCAGGCAGATGGGGAAGGGCCCCATGGCAATGAGTTTTCTAGGGCTAAAACTACTAGCCCGAGGCTGTCCAGACCCACCTTGTGGATACAGGAACTAAGATCTGATGAGACCTTCACCCACCCTGAGGAGGCTGGATCTACCCTCTCTGCCCAGTCCATAGTCCAATTAACCCTCAGTGGCCCAGCCCACAGAAGACTCCAGAACAGGGCCAGAGCGATAACCCAGCGGGTAGGGCGTTTGCCTTGCACACGGCCAGCCTGCGCTGGCCCCGGTTCAATCCCGGCATCCCATATGGTCCCCCGAGCACCACCAGGAGTAATTCCTGAGTGCAGAGCCAGGAGTAACCCCTGAGCATTGCCGGGTGTAACCCAAAAAGCAAAAAAAAGAAGAAGAAGACTCCAGAACATGCCAGGCCAAGAAGATAAAAGCCCATAAAAGCCCCGTTGGAAGTGCCGGTATATGCTGCCCCCAGCCCAAGTGCTGCTTGTGCCCACGTGACATGTGCCGGGGCATCTCCCCCTCTCGAGATGTGAACTTTCATGCTTTCATACTTAATACTGGGGTGCTTCTCTAAGACAATGAAAGCTGGAAATGATCACTTGGGTAAGAACTGAGTGCTGAAAGTAGGCAAAGGTATATACACGTTATATGCATGATGACCACCCAGAGCGAGTGTGAGAAAGAAGAAAAGTGCCTGCCGTAGAAGCAGGTTGAGGCGAGGAGTGGGGGCAGGTGGGGAGGGACAGAGGTACATCAGTAGTGGGAAATGTACACTGGTGAAGCTATGGGTGCTGGAACATCTGTAAGACTGAGACCCAGTTATTAACAACCTTGTAACTATGTATCTCATGATTTTTCAATTAAAAAGAAAGTCTGTTGGAGAGGCTTTGACTCTACAGCATTGTATGGTCCCTGCGCACCATCAGGGGTCACTCCTGAGCAGAGCCAGGAATAGCCCTAGAGCACCTCCCTTGGCGTGACTAAAAATTCTTAAAATAAATAAAGATTACCAACTTCGAACTCACAATAAGAAAAAATATTAAGCAATTTTCAGTAGAGGACTACCTTTCAAATTCCTCAAAATGGTCAAGTCCCCAAAAGTACAGAATATGTGAGAAAATATCCCAGTCAAGAAGAGCCCATGGGCCGGAGCGGTAGTCCAGCGGGTAGGGTGTTTGCCTTGCATGCAGCTGGCTTTTGCCGATCCCTGGCATCCAATATGGTCCCCCGAGCACCGCCAGAAGTAATCCCTGAGTGCAGAGCCAGAAGTAACCCCTGAGCATTGCCGGGTGTGACCCAAAAAAAAAAAGAGCCCTGCTAGTGATGTTTCACCTTTGAAGATGCCTTTAGCTTTAATGTCGTGGAGGGTTTTTCCTATATTTTCTTCAATGTACTTTATGGATTCAAGTCTGATATTGAGATCTTTAATCCATTTTGATCTGATTTTTGTGCATGGTGTTAGACACAGGTCCAAATTCATTTTTTTAGGGACGGGTGCTGAAACACTGTATGACCAAAACCCAAACATGAACTTTTTAATTGTATATCTTTTTATTTGTATATCTCACGGTGGTATAATAAAATACTTAAAAAAAAGAGCCCATGTGTGGTTGTAGATGAGCTTCTGAAGCTGAAGAGATGCAGCCAATAAAAAAAACTGAAGACAAGGGCCAGAGAAATAAGAACAGATGAGGCACTTCCCTGCTGACTTCCTTCACCTTGGTTCAGCATCACATATGATCCTCTAGTCCTGGTGGGAGTCGTCCCTGAGTACAGAGCCAGGAATAAGACCCAAGTACAGCTGGATGTAGCCACAAAACAAAACCTGCTGAATAAAGCCTGAATAAACTCTGGGCTTTAAACTATAAATTCTGTATTGACAACAACGTACCAGTACTGGTTCAAAAATTGTAACTAAGGTACCATATGAATGTAAGATGTTAAAATAGGGATAAATGGAGAGGACGGTGGTAAAATGGAATTTTCAATATTATCTGCCTAATTTTTCTGGAAGTTTAAAAGAGTCTGAAGAATCATCTACTAAATAAATGAAAGAAAAAATTCCCTTGAAAATAGGACCAGCTTGAACTTGTAAATAGGGACTGTGGGGATATAGTTGATTATTCTATGTTTTGTGTATTCCTCTACTTTTTACTAGCTCATATTTAGAAATTAACTAGAGAATTTTGTACCCACCAAAAAAATTGGTAAAGCATTCCCTCGTGCACTAGAAGTTATGATGGGCAATTTTACTCTCACTTTCCCCACTAATAACACAAGAAAATTAAAAGCTCTTGGAAATAAGACCAGAATAAAGGCTAACCATTGCTGTATTTATTTGTCCAATCTTTATTCACGGAGTAGGGTGGATTTCTCATGATAGAATTATTTACTTCTGGCCAACTGGCATTCTCACAAGGTTGCCCTCCTTTATAGCTTTTTTTAACTAAGGATATATGATAAGGGAATAATACGTTCCCTATCTATCCAGCTGTGCTTCTCGGTACTCATTCCTGCCACTTGTGTGAATATTTGAATAAGCAGAGTTTCTCCGTAACACAGTAAGTTGTGCGTCTTACTGGTATCTGTTTGAGAAACCCATTTCCTGCTGCCAGCTCACCACTTGGTTTTATTTTCCTCTGTCAGTCTGATAAGCGAAGATCTTATCACCATGTTTTCATTTGCAGTTGTATGGTTCTAAGTGGTGCTGGAGTTGTGCCTTATCGCTATGGAGCTTACTGGCATTTGTCTTTCTGTTGTGAATTATCTGTTACACATCTTGTCCATTTTTCCCTTGAACTCTACATGTGCTCTATAAAACTTTTACATATTATCACTTCATTCTTTCTGGGGACTGAAAGGGCTCAGCAACTTCCAGTGCCCAAGCTTGGGGTACATTGTTCAGTCCACAGCAATGCTGGTCTTTTTCAGAAGACTTAGATTTCAGTAACTCAGTTGATGCAGCAAACATAACCATTTGTTTTCTTTGGCAAACTTTTTTTTACACAGGGTTTGTCAGTTGCTGCTGGAGTATTGCCTATGTTTTCTGTAGAGGTTGACTGTGTACATTCATTGCTGTGATGCCAGCTAGAGCAACTAACCCACATCATTCATTTCAGCCTCTTTTCTCTACCTTTGAAGAATGGAGAAGCTTGCCCTATTTACCACCAGCATGAAACTATCCAACCTCTGTTCACCTCCCTTCTAGCTTTTTTTTTTTCACTCAGGATATATGATAAGGGAATAATGTGTTCCCTGTCTATCCTGCTGTGCTTGCTTCTCGGTACTCATTCCTGCCACTTGTGTGTATATTGAATAAGCAGAGTTTCTCCGTAAACTGTGGTTAAAGAAAGCAGCACTCCCTGCATATTGCCAAGTTCTGCTTGATCCTCTCAACCAACCACAGTTGGTGTCTGGACAGGTGAAATACACAAGGCTAAACTATCATTATTGCCATTTACACATACCCAAGCTAAGACTCAATTGTGTGACTTGCTAAGCGCACTTTTAACAACTTGCCTTTCTCACCCTTCACTTTTTCTTTATCTGTGGTTTATTTATTACATGAATGTATCTTTTTGCCATTATACCTTATTTCCAAAATCTTACTTCTTGTGCTTTGTAAAACACAGGCTCATTACATATGGAAAATGGATATTTTGCTTATAGAGCTATCCCAGTTTGTGTTAATTATTATATACTGTCAGTTCTTCATGGGTATCTGGGTAATTAAATTCTGTGAATGAAAAATACTAAGCTTCCTTTGCTATATATGTCTGCTGACTTCATTCTTGGCAACTCTACATGCCTGTGTTTCTCTAATGAGTGAAAGATAAAGTTTTCTAAAAATAATGTCTTATGTCTGTTGGTGCAAAAGATAAGACCTTCTTAAAGATAGTTTCTAGGCTGGCTTTAGTGTGAAGATTACTTAGTTTAATATATACTCTTTGAGTTATTTGTCATTATTAGTTTTCCAGTATATTAGTCAGGATTCTCCAGAGAAACAGACTCAGTTAGAGACTAGATATGCAACTACCAGTACTGCATAAAGATTTATTATAGGGGACAGGGAGATAGATCAGTGGATAGGGCACTTGCCTTGCATGAAGCCGACCTGAGTTCAATCCCTGGCATCCCATATGATCCTCTGAGCACCGCCAGGAGTAATTCCTGAGTGCAGAACCAGGAGTAACTCCTGACATCACTGGGTGTGACACCCCCTAAAAAAAGCAAAAAAATATTTATTATAAGCAGTTGGATTGTATAATTTTAAAGCCAAGAAATCCCCCACTCTGTCTTGTCCCTAAATGGGAGACCCAGCCTGAGTCCTACAGTGCTGTAGTGCAAGTATCTATGTGAGTGGAGGAGGCCAGTGGCATCCTCCCGGCCATGAGAGCGGCTTCTCCCTTCCAAGCCTTTGATGAAACGGATCAGTTGATGCTGACCTATAGAGGGAAGGCAGCTGCTGGATGAGATCCGCTGACCCGAATGTTCCTCTCACCCTCAGACACACGCAGAAGTAAAGGCTAAGCAGATGTCCGCACGCCCATTGTTCCCGGCTACAAACAGCTACCCACTACATCCCCTTTCCTCCTTTTACTCTGGCTTCTTGTGACACATGAAATTTTAGTGACTGAGTGGAACGCCATTTCTAAATGAATCCCTTGTAGTACACTTTATTATTTTTTCCAGTTTGGGGCTCCCGCTGGCATCTGGGTGGCAGTATTCAGGGACTGTTCCTGGCTCTGTGCTCACAAATGGCATCTGGCAGTTCCAGTGAACCATATATGATGCCAGAGAAGGAAACCAGAGTCAGCAGGATGCAAAGCAAGCACCCAAACCCCGATTCTTTCTCTCTGGCCCTAATTTTTTTTTAATTCTAAGTCAGTTGTGCAAGTGCCTTTTGACTTGATGAATTCTTGAGAAAGTGAAATTTAATGTGTGAAGCAGGCACTGCTGACTCAGTATGGTTCGTTTCACCCACAGTAGAGCCTGAACTCTGAAGTTAGCCCTTGATGAAGTGAAAAGATGAGGTGCCTGACGGCCCATCCCAGGTGCAACTTGCTGCTACTTGTTTTCTTCAACCCAATCTTGGCCAGTCAATTGCGGTTTCTGGGCCCCGAGTCCTCCTTCACAGAATCATGAATGTTAAATGAGATCACGTGTAATTCCAAAAGGTGCATTTATAAACGTGAATTCTATTTATTCAAATTTTAATTACTTAAATAAATAAAAGGGAAGATTAAAAAAGAAGCTTAGTGATAGGATTGAGGGTACAGGGCATGGAGAAAGTACTTTTTTCGATTCCTGGAACTGCATATGGTTCCCCCAAGCCCCAGCAGCAGTGACTCCTGAGCACAGAGCTAAGAGTAACCCCTGAGCCCAGATGTGGCCACAAAACCAAAGATAAAACAAACAAGGGGGCAGAGTGATAGTACAGAGGGTAGGGCATTTGACTTGCACACAGGCGATCTGGGTTCAATTCCTGGCAACCCGTATGGTGTCCTGTGTACCACCAGAGGTAATTCCTGAGGGCAGAGCCAGGAATAACCCCTGAGCATTGCAGGGTGTGACCCAAAAAGAAACAAACAAACAAACAAAACAGGATAAGTCTTCAGCTCATTCCATTGCACTTGTTAGCAAGTCAGAAGGCCAAGCGATGCAAGCAATCTCCCTTTCCTTTCAGCTGGCCCTCAAGGAGAGCTCTTGTCTGCCTCTCTACAGAGTGTCCCTTTGCTTACCCCCTCCCCCAACACCACCAAAGACTTTATCCTCAGTCCTTTTCTGATATCTCACAATGTACCAGACTGACCAACACTTTAGTACTTCAATCCTACTGTTTGCCGCAGTGAAAACTGCAACCCCTCAGGACCATACCACCAGACTCTCAGTCACAAGCCCAGGCAGCAAGAACTGCACACAGAGCAAAAAGGAAAGGAGGAATCAGTGTTTACCTGATGAAAAAGCGGTGAAGGGAAAAGCAAGTGTTGTCTGAGCCTTTGAAGCTCTGGCTTACATGTAGCTGCATCAGCAGAAAAAGAAGAAATGTAAGATGCAAAATATAGTCCTTCCCCTTCAGTTTCTAGTTTTAAGGAACTCTGTAGTCAGAGTGTATATTGGAGTTTTTTTTAATCAAAGTTAAATTCATGTAATATAAAGTTAACCATCGCAGCATGAACAATTCAGCCACATTTAGTATGTTTGTAGTGTTGTGAAAATATTCTCTGTCTAGTTTCGGTGTATTTTGAAGTCTTCTTTATTCTAGAATTGTACATGCAGAAACTATATTTAATAATATCAGAACAAGGCCAGGGATCCCCAGTACCACATACAAATATGTGTTGTTATTTTTCTTTACACTTTTCAGTCATTTGGGCTAATTCCCAGATAGTATTTGAGCTTTCAACTGAATTGCTGGTTTCTGCCTAACTAATATTACCTTTGTTCCATGCTTAAGAATGGGACAATTTACATGTTTCCCCATTCGATTTGGTGGTGGGAGGGATTACTATGGACTTCTACAATGGATTGATATTCCATATGTTTATGCACATGTGTCATGACAAAGGGTTTAAGCATTTCAGTAAAACATTAAAAATATTTCAATCATTTCTTTCTCATGGGTCGCATGGGGAGATGGAATCAATGATCTAATTAGTAAACACACACTCATGCAAGAGAAAATGTAGTCCCATAAATTGGTGCAACTCTGCACCCAGTTTCTCCAGAATATTAGAGATTTTAAAAAAGTTGATTTTAAAAAAGCAAAACAAAGTGAATTTCCTGAGCATGCAGGTCAGGGAGATGTAGGAAATCTCTTTGTCTCTTGCTGATAGGAATGAATGTTCTGATGTCAGTGTTTTCTTCTCATAGTTTCTGTGACTGGCCCAGATCCATTCCTGGGTACTCTGCATGGCTACAGCCTAATTAGAATTTAAACTGGCCATTTCCTTGAGCCAAAGGGATGGTACAGCAGGTAGGATACTTGCCTTGCATATATGGCTGACCTAGGTTCAATCGCCAGCATCCCAGATGGTCCCTCAAGCACTGCCGGCAGTATTTGCTGAGTACAGAGCTAAGAATAACCCCTAAGCATCGATGGGTATGACCCCCCCCATGCATGCACACACATGACACATAAGACTTGACATTGTCCTGCTCTGTCCCTGCTCTGATCACTGATCATTGAAACTAGACTTTGCAGCTGTACTGGATTGACTCCCAATGGCTCGATGTTCTAATTCTCTCTCCCCCTCTCTCTCTTTCAGCTCTCTCTCTTTTTCACCATTGACACACTTTATGTGTTACTTTAGAACGGTGAGTGCATAGAAAATCCCCTAAGTCTTCCTGGAAAACGTAGAAGCCGACTTCTCTTGCAGTTTCCCCTTTTCACTACTCCGCAAAGAGCAAGATAACACTGAGGCAAGATCCTGTCTTGGACTCCTGAAAAGTCACTGCTTCATGATTTATGAGCTTTCCACCTAAGAGGGGAATCAATAGAGGGAAGGAAAAGACTTAGGGAGAACAATCCAATAAGTAACTTTAGGCCTAGAGCACATTATTACTTTTCTGAAGTTTTCTATTACCATTTTATATATAGTAGGTGCTCAATATATATTTATTTGAATTGAATCAGGATATTTTCTCTTCTCTTATAATCTCTACTCAGAGGAGCATTTTGCTTTACTGTATTGATCAAATAATTATAGTATTTGGTGCCAGCTGTTCAACTCAAATAGCTATTTTTAAACAGCCTTCGATTTTTGTAATGATCTCCTGCATTCCCCATCCTGCCCCTTTATATCTGCTAGTCTTTACTCATGAGATTGGATATTCTTTTGCCCATCGCTGTGGCTCTCAAATGCTAGGTTCACTTACAAGTTTCTAAGTGCAATTTCTTGGGCTCCCAACTTTAAGTCTGAAACGGGATTTGGTTTGGGTTTTGTGGCTTTGGGGGATCTACCAGGCAGTGCTCAGGGGTCACTCCTGACTCTGCTCTGGGGAACATATGCAGTGAGTGCCAAGGTTTGAAGCATGGTCAGCTACATGCAAAGCCAGCGCCTAAGCCTCAGTTCCCGGCAACAGTTTGGGGCTTGCTAGTGAAATTTCACTGCTAGTGAAACGAGGTTGTTCCCACCATAAGACAGGACATTGTTTTACTGTTTGATCCTTGTTCCCACATTACAAAGCAGCTAATCTTGCCCAAGACCTTGGCAGTTGGAATACGCTACTATTCCTGCACTTCACTGACTGTTGATGGAGGAACTATCAATTAGAAACTCCTCGCATTTATGGTTCTGCCTGTCCACAAGATCCCGCACAGGTGGCCAACTCCTCTTGGCTGGCATTTAGGGTTACTCCAGTAGCTGCTGTGAGACGTTCTCTTATTCCTTACCTTGTCCCCAGTGGCTTTGCTGGATGGTTCAGCCCAAATCTGAAACCTCACTCCATGACAGCACCCCCAGACTGAGAGCTCTGCTCATCTCTATAAACTTGTCAGAGTGCTGACTCCTTACTCAGAATTAGCCAAGAGAAAAAGGAGGCTTGGGGCCGGAGAGATAGCACAGCGGGTAGGGCGTTTGCCTTCGCACGCGGCCTACCCGGGTTCAATCCCCAGCACCCCATATGGTCCCCTGAGTACTGCCAGGAGTAATTCCTGAGCAAAGAGCCAGGAGTGACACCTAAGCATTGCCGGGTTTGACCCAAAAAGAAAATAGAGACTCACAGGAAAGCTACCAAAATATATCATTCATCTCTGAGAGCTGGAGAGATTGTACAGGATAAGTCACTTGCCCTAGTCAACCCTGGTTCAATTCCCAGCACCGCATATGGTCCCAAACCCTACTAGGAGTGACCCCTGGGCACAGAGCCAGGAGTAAGCCCTGGGCACTGCCAAGTATGGCCTCAAAACAATAACTAGTAAACACATGTGAGAAACAACTTAAAATAATAATTTTGTTGCAGCTAGCCTGTTATCAAGTGTGCTCAAAATGGGGCTGAGGAGATAGTTCCAAAGGACCAGAGCAAATACCTGGTATACTAAAGACCCTGGTTCATCCCAGCACTGCTTGGGACTCCAGTACTGCTGGTACAACACTAGAGACACTCATGTACCATCATGCGTCAACCCCCAACAGTGCTGAGCCTGTTCAGCACCATATCACTTGATCAGAACATTGAACCATCTGGCCCACACAATAAGCCAAATGTTACCAGGTGTACCCCCACCCAAGACCTCCTGAGCATTGCTTGGGTGCCCTCATCCCCAAGAAAAGGATGCTCAGAACACACAAATTGCAGCCAGAGAGATAGCGTAGCAGGTAGGGCACTTAACCTTGTTTGCATTGAAGCCAACCTGAAGTCAATCCCTGGAACCAGAAGCATGGCCAGGGTGATTCCTAAGCAAGGATAAGTCTTGAGCATTGCCAGTGCAGTGCTCTGACAAGACTCAGAGCAATGTCCCAGAAGCAAAATAAAATAAAAGGCTCCCTTCACTGACCTTCAGGCAGTTGGAGTTAGAGATAGAAACATCTTATTTCAAAAGGCCCCTCTCTAAACCCTCATTTGTGACTCTGAAATTACAGAACTGTATACCAGGAGACCCTCCACTCAAACTTTCCATGAGGACTTATGCACCTGAAGAAAATAGAGTACATCTGATCTTTCATAGATCAGAAGGAAGATACTGAGTCCAGTTACTGAGGAGACCTGGACTGGGAATGGGGACTCACTGAGCTGTAGAGCCTGCAGAAAACCAGCTGGAGGAGCTGGAGCATGTTGGAAGTGGGTAGAGAGGGCTTGGCCCAAGCAGCATGGTGTTCAGAACTTGCTCAAACACAGTGGCTCAGATGAAGGTATTTGGCACAACTAGTACCTTCTAAGGGCTGGAGAGCTAATACAGGGATTAAGAAGCTTTCCTTGCATGAGATCACCAATGTTCCATCCCTGGTGCCCTGTCTGGTTGCCTGAGCATCTCCAGTTATTACTCCTGAGCCCAGAACCAAGAATCACCTGAGCACTGACAAGTATGGTCCCACCCACACAAAAAAAAATCATTTTTTAATTGGTACCTTCCCATACTGGTATCAGATGTGTTAAGAACTGAAATCATTTCTGAGTATGCTAAGCTTCAGGGAATTGCAGAACAAACCCAACGGATATTTTTAACTCTATTTGGGTTGTTTATTGATTATTCAACAATGGTTAGTTGTCTTTTTTAATTTTTTTTCTTTAGCTTGGGCATTATGATTTATAAACTGCTACTAATCAAATTTCATACATGACTGTGCCAGCTTATGACCTGTACGGCAGAGCCTGGCAAGCTACCCGTGTCGTGTTTGATATGCCAAAAAACAGTAACAATTATAGACCTCATTCCCATGACCTGAAGGAATGGTCTGAGGCTCTTCATGTTCCTGGAGAGATGGATGCCAGAACCAGACCCTAAAAAACCTCAGACATAAGCCAACCTGTAGAGCACTGTTCAAGGTTAAGGTTCACTGGGGAGCAAGGCACCACTTAATTTATAAACCTGATGATTTTCTCAAGACGACGCAATAGCTATGTGAAGTGAAACGGTTCCTAATTTACAAAACAATATATAAGTCAACTGAAGGAAGTTAAGAACCACCCATTCAGAGATAGCAATGGATAATCTTGTCTTGTATTCTTATAAAATCTTTCCCTGTGATGGGGATGATCATGTCCACACAAGACACAATATTCTCTCATGTGCATATAATGCACACAAATAGGTAACATCAGGACTATTTTTCACATACTAGTTTATGAACTACTTTCTCACACAACAGTTGATTATAAAACTCTTTCTATGTCAGTAAAGTTCTAGGACATTTTTTTGGTGCCTGCTTGGCATAGATGGGACTAGAACATATTTCAAGTTGCCCATCTGCTGCTGGATACTTAAGTTTGATACCCATTCTTTTCCTATTAAAATGTGTTCAGCATAAATATTTTGGTAAGATTTTAAGTACATCCTTAATTATTTTCTAAAGACAATTTCTTAGAAGAAAAATTTATGACTAAAAACTACACACACACACACATACACACACAAATTTTCTATGACTTTTGGTACATAATTGCCAGGATATCCTTCCAAACAACTATTGGATCTGTTTACACACCCATTGGTTCTACATACTTAGAAGTTTCTTCACCTAGTGTGTGTATTTCTCATTCCCTACCTTATGGAAGAGAATGGTCACTTGTTTAACTTGTGAACATTTTCCAGTATAGTGGATTGATAGTTCCACATTCCTTCATTTGTTGTTGTGTCCATTCCAGGCTTAAAGTCATTCATAAACCCTTTACTGAAGCCGCCTTCTGTTGGGGGTTTATATGTGTGCTCTTTTCATTCAGCTAGTATGTCATTTTTTCTTTCTCATGAACAAGCAAAACAATTTAGAGTACACCTACTTTTTTGGCAGTGTGTAATTTGGGGGAAAGTTATTTTGCCACAAAATTTGAATTTATCTGGTGCCCTATCTGGTACTGATGAAATAAGTAACCTCAGTTCTCTGTGTGTGAATTTATTGCCATTACAATATGATTGGCCTAATTTGACTTGGACAATAACCTGTAGAGGAAAGTATCTACTGTGTTTTGAAGAGAAAAGTGATGGAACTGTGACTCTTGTTTCTGGGCCCCAGTAACTGAGTGCCATGTGATAACGCTAACCTGGGCTTACCTGGCGACCCACTAAACTGAACTTCTTGTGGATACACAGGGACTCCTAGGTGAAAAAATATGGAAACATTCGGATCCCCGAGAAGTGGAAGCCTCAGAGTTTGAAATGATTTTGGACGCTGCTGTGGAAGCGAAACTGGAGACCAAGTTGCTGGAGGAATGGTACTGTCGCGACGAGAACTCAGTGCCAGCAGTTTATTACCTCAGACCCAAGTCAGAAATGCTGAAAAACAATAAAAACGTGGTAAGTCCGGGAGGGCAGTAAAAACTCAGTGGACTTGAGTGTATTGTTTGTGAGCAGGAGATCCAGGTTTAATCCCTCGCATTGCATACCCCAAGGGAGAGATTTCAAAGCCCTGCTTTGACACAGTCCCCAACACACACACACACACACACACACACACACACACACACACACGCTAAGCCACTATTCTCATGAAGCATGCATTTGTGCTATTGCATACTTTAGACAGTAGAGCATGTGTCTGTATTTTTTAATGTGTTTCCATTTTCCCTCTTCTTTTAAGAGTCACACATACTTGGTTGTGACACTCACACTTTCCATCTGTTGCTTGCACCTGTGTCCTTGAGGCTTGCTCAGCTGGTCCTGGTGCTCTCTGATTGCAGTGCTCAGCTGGAATCAGACTACTCCTCTGCCCCTCTGGACATCCCAAAGACAGCCCAACCAGGGCCTTAGTCAGCATGTGGGAGGCACCAGGGATCACACTTGCATCCCCCACACCCTGCCAGGCAGTTCCTTGTGCCAATGAGCCATCCCTGGGCCCCATCTAGTACGTGAAGCTATTAGTATCACCTAGGACCAGACTCCTCCATAGCAAAGGCACATTATTCTTCCCCAGGCTCTACATTGCCTTTTAAAAACAAAAATCCTTCCCATTTGACTCATTTTTGAAGCATCTCAGACTTCCCTTCCACACAGTTTCCTTCATCCTTAAGAGAATCATTTTTTAATATTTTTATTATACCATCGTGAGGTATACAATTACAAAGATGTTCATATTTGGGTTATGGAATTACAGTGTTCCAGCACCCATCCCTCCACCAGTGCCTATTTCCCACCACCAATGTCCCAGATTCCCTCCCTCCTCCCCAAACTGCCTCTATGGCAGGTTTATTATCTCTTTCTCTCTCTCTCTCTCTTTCTTCTCTCTCTCTTCTTTCTCTTTTCCCTCTCTTACACATTTTGGATTGCAATATACTTAGAGGTTATCATGTATCTTTTTGCTTGTATTTAATGCTCAGTTTTAGGTTGGTATTAGCACTTTCAACAATTATTAGCATTCTGTTCTCCTCTAAAAGAGTATCGCTTGAAAGTTCCATTAATGAAAGTCTGGTAGGTAGATATATATACATATATATGTGTGTATATATGTGCATATATATTTATATATATAAACTCAGAATAGCTGAAAATAGTCTTATTTTTCCCTTTTTCTGTAGCATATCTTCTCACAGTGGTTCAGGTTTCTATATTAATATTTTAATTAGCTCTAGTGCCTCCTTCCTGTATGGACTGTAAGTTCATTTGTTTTCATTATTCTTTAGGGAATTTGAAATTATTCACTAAAACCCATAAGATGTTTCTGTATGTATGCTGATAAATAAATTAATGTATGTATATGATTATCATCAAGAGTATAAAGATTACTATCTCGATAGTTCTGCCATTGAATTGGGAGAAACAAGGGAAGAAGAAACAGCTAAAGACAAATAGTAACATATGAGAGCCTCCCCTATAACTCTCTCCTCTTGAGAAGATACTGAGGAGATGATTTTGTCCTGACCTATGTATCAAACCTTCATGGGGAAAATTCATGGTAGAGTAAGAAAAACAACAGCTAAGAAATCCTGTTTGGATCCCACCCTTGGGACTGAGACCGGTTCACATTTCTTACATTCTAGGTGATTAGGAATTCAATTAGATTAAATTCTAATAATTCAATCTAATGTCTGTCACGCATGATCCATAGTGTTGTAGAATGCTGGGTTCCCCAACAAAATCTGAGAGCAGGGTCAGGGATCCCCTTCTACCCCAGGAACAGCGGCTGGTGGACAGAGAAAGATGCAAGAATCCAGCAAAATTTTAAAATGCTTTTTACTAGCACTTCTTCTGGTACACAATTCAACAACAGGAAAATCCCAGACTTTAGGTTCCTAGGTGGCCCTGGCTACATGTAGGTTTAGAATCTACATGTAAGTTTAGGGCCAAGATGGCCGCTACCACATGCTAAGGCCAAAAAGGAAAGAGAACAGAGAGGAGAGGAGAGGCAGAAAGTGAAGAGGAAGAGAGGGAGTGAAAAGTCATGGAACAGAGCAGGCTTTATATCTTTTCAGCCCTGACAAGCCACATCAATGGATAGCAGCTAGGGTCAATTTCCTCAGGTATCTTCTCTAAGACCTCACCTAGTCCCATTGAAATGTTAATATCGCCCCAAGCCATGGCTGCAGGTCCTTGCAGCTTCCCAGCAGGCCCTTTGCAGATGGTGGGAAGGGCACGTATCGTACCATGGATATTCTACAGCCAGGTATATCTCTCCAAGTCTTCACAAGATTCTCGCCTTTACTTCATAAGTTGTTTTTGTATATTAGCCTTTAGACTTATTAGAGACCCACGCTTGCTTGCTTGGAGGCAAACAGCATTTCTCTCTGGTCTAATTATAACTAGATTATACTTAGAGATCCAATGCCAGGCGAATATCGTACTGGTAAATCTATCTAGTCCCACAATGATTGTGGTAGCATGAGAGAAAATATTTATACCAGCTAACATAGAATAAAAGATAAGATATTTTGCCACATAAAGTCACAGATTCAAACTGTTTTCTGCCCCCTACCTAAAAAGTTGCCTGCAGAGAGTAACTCCAGGCAAGATGCAGAGGCTCTGGGCAGCAGTGTACTGCAACATATAGTATTGCAAACACAACAGACATTCAAATAGCAATAGTTCTCTTGGGGTAGAGTGGAATGAGGGAGACAATGGTGGAAGGAAGAGACACTCTGGTGGAGGGCGAGTGCTGGAACAGTGTGTGCATGAAACCAAATCCATGAACAGAGTTGAAAATCGTAGAAATTAATACTTTATGCAATTTATAACCAGAACTGAACTGGAGCAATAGATCAGTGGGTAGGCACTTGCCTTACATGTAACTGAGTCAGCCTGGTTTTCCCTGGTTCCTTGAGCAACTGCCAGGAGTGATCCCTGAGGCAGAGCCAGTAGTAAATCCTGAGCACCACCCAGCACAGCCCAAAAAACCAAAATTAAATAGTTCTCTTGTTCTGAGAGATAGGGTTTTCTTTGGTGATAATGTTAAGACTTGTTTTCATGCTTCCATAGATGCCTCCTTCTGCCATTGCTGAGAATGAGAAGACCTGGCCAGAAATATCTGAGGAGCTCAAGAAGATATTTAAGGCTGCTGTGAAACTGTTGCATGAGAAAGGAAAATGAAACACAGCAAGCTAAGAGGTACCTGCTTCAGGTAGATTTTTTTCATCCTCAATGAACTGCAGTAAATTGTACCATTAGAAACACCCACTGCTTTCTTGTATGATTTTTTTTATGTCATTCATTTTTTACTTACCACCCAGTGAAATTCAATTTTAGTCAATGTTTCCATCTCTGAGAAGCAAGTACTCTGTTGTTTTAACAGAATGAGTTATGGAGTGCCCACTAGCCTCCCAATTGGGCAGTTCAAAAAATTTGAATTTAAAAAAATCAGACCTCAATAGAGCAGATTCTTCGGTTGTCTTCAGTGTGGGTTGTCCATTATTTATTCATTTCACTTAGCAAGATTTACTGAGGATTTATATCTTCTGGGACTCTGGAGATCAAATCATATTAGAGTACCATTTCAGCTTTCCTGGGACACTTTCTGTAGGAGGAAAATGAAAAGGCATACTGATAATCAAATGAATGAACAAGATCATTCCAGAAAGGATAAGGGCCATAGGTAAAACAAGAGCCAAGTATAAGAGAATAGGCATTGATAAAAGAGCTAGGAGTCTATATTTAGATTTGTTGGGAAGTTTTTCTTCCCTTTGCTACTGTTTGTTGCAATGATTGGGAGTGGCTCATTGTAAAGTCAGACTTTCTTTAACAAATTTACATTGCATGCAATTTAATAAAAAATTTAATAACGGTTCTAGTTCCTAATCACAATCTTTTTAAAAATATTTTATACCATTTACCACTGTTAGATATACAATTACAAGATGTTCATGTTTGAATTTTGGCTCTACAGTGTTCTAACACCCATCCCTCCACCTCTGCCATCTCCCATCACCAATGTCCCCACCTCCCCCCCCCTTCCCCAGCCTGGCTCCAATGACAGGTTCTTTATTCTTTCTCTCTTTCTCTCTCTCTCTCTACTCTCTCTCTCTCTCTCTCTCTCTCTCTCCTTCTTGCTTCCTTTCTTACACATTATGTAGATTGTAATATATTCTAGAACATGATTGGTTCCACTTAGTTTGATGTACCGGGTCCAGACCAAGAAAATGGCAGCTACTATGGTGAGCGGAGTCTCATCTGGCTGCTTTGGTGCCTTACAGAGGTGATGGGCCCCTCCCAAAAAACCCATGTTGCCTCCTGGATGCCTCATGGTCAGCTTTCGAGCTAGGGGAGTATCCAGATGGCAGCACTCTCACCCATGTGTCTGAGTCTCTGCATCATGACCAAGAGCCTTGAGGTGGCAGTTCAGGGGCGTGGCCACCATGCCTCTGGGACAGGTGAGAGAGGAGAAATGGGGACTTCAGCTCCATCTCCAGGAACACCGTGACTTCTCGCCTGAGGCCGCCTACCTGGGCTCAACTCGCTGCTCTGTGGTCTTGAAATCAGCATCTGCTTAGGGTTCTGATGAGCTATGGGATCGGACCGTGATAATGGCAGCGCTATATGGTAAGCGTAGTCTCATCTTGCTGCTTCCGAGACTACAGAAATGATGGGCCCCTCCCCAAAAAACCCATCTTGTCTCCTGGGAGCCCTCATGGTCAGCTGAGCTTAGGGAGAGACCCCGATGGCAGCCTCTGAGTCTCTGCATCATGGGCAAGAGCCTGCGCTCTAACTTCGGCTGCTCTAGCAAGATTGTCTTGAGATCAGCGACTCTCCTAATCACAATCTTAAAAGTATGTGGGCAGTAAGACAAAATTGCTTCAGCTCTTAGAATGGTTCTCTCAAATAATTTTGTACTTCTTTCAAAAAGTTTTATCAATAGATCTGTTACATGAATAGATTCAGACTATTTTTTTTATTTCTACGTAAATTATATTTGTTTTGTTTCCTGAACCAATACTTGGTTGTTCTTAGAATTCTGGTGGTGTTTGACCCATTTAGTACACAGGGCTTGAAGCAGGTCTGCTGCATGCAAGGCTAATGACATAATCTCTGCACTGTCTCTGCAGCCTCCTCAGGTGTGGTTTTCTTATTTTTTAAATATTTTATTATACCAAAGTGAGATATACAAGTACAAAGATGTTCATGTATGGGTTTTAGTCATACAGTGTTCCAGCACCCATCCCTCCACCAGTGCCCATTTCCTACCACCAGTGTCTCAGATTCCCTGCCCCTACCCTAGCTTGCCTCTATAGCAGGTTCTTTATCTCCTCTCTCTCTCTCTTTCTCTCTCTCTCTTTTCTCTTACACACTGTGGATTGCAATACATACATTTAGAGGTCAAAGGTTATCATGTGTATCTTTTTGCTTGTATTCAATGCTCAGTTCTAGGCTGTTATTATCACTTTTGACAATTATTAGCACACTGTTCCCTTCTCTGTCTTACCTAACCTCTGACTCCTACACATTTGTGGTAGATTCCATTTTTTGATAATACCTCCTGATCCATGTTTTGCCTGACTATGGATATTGGTACCATACTATATATATTAATATAAAAATATATATAAATATATAAGTATATATATTTATATCATGCAAATAAATGCAGTCATTCTATATCTGTCTTTTGCCTTCTGGCTAATTTCAATCAACATGATCCTCTCCACGTCCATCCATTTATAGGAAAATTTCATTACTTCATTTTTCCTAACAGCTGC
The DNA here is from genome assembly GCA_021461705.1 of Cryptotis parvus. NCBI lineage: Eukaryota > Metazoa > Chordata > Mammalia > Eulipotyphla > Soricidae > Cryptotis > Cryptotis parvus. The sequence goes on along the minus strand of JAJIBD010024677.1, from coordinate 56,554 downwards.
ATAGAATTCCATTGTGTAGATGTATCACAGTTTCTTTATCCAGTCATTATTTCTCGGGCACTCTGCTTGTTTCCAAATTCTGGCTCCAAATTCCATTGTGTAGATGTATCCCAGTTTCTTTATCCAGTCATCAGTTTTCGCGCACCCTGTTTCCAAATTCTGGTTTTTTGTACACTTCTGTGAACAAAAAAGTGCAGATGTTGTTTCTGCTGTGTGTTTTTGACTTCTCAGGGTATATTCCCAGCAGTGGCATGGCTGGGTTGAATGGAAGCTCAATTTCTAGTCTTTGGAGGAATGTCCATATTGTTTTCCAGAAAGGTTATACCAGTCGACATTCCCACCAACAATGAATGAGAGTCCCTTTCTCCCCGCATCCACTCCAGCATTTGTTGTCCTTGCTCTTTTGGATATGTGCCAGTCTCTGTGGTGTGAGATGATATCTCATTGTTGTTTTGATTTGCATCTCTCTGATGTTAGTGATGATGAACATTTTTTCATATACCTTTGTCCACTTGAATTTCTTCCTTGTTGAAGTTTCTGTCATTTTTTTCTCCCCATTTTTTGATGGGGTTGGCTGTTTTCTTCTGTAAATTTCTACCAGTGCCTGATATATCCTGGATATTAACCCTTTATCGATGGATATTGGATGAATATTCTTTCCTATTCTGTGGACAGTCTTTGATTTTTTGGTTACTGCTCCTTTTTAGATGAAGAAGCTTTTTAGTTTCACGTAGTCCCATATGTTTATTTTTGTTTCTAATTGATTTGTTAGTGGTTTTTCATCTTTGAAGATGCCTTTAGCATCAATGTTATGGAGGGTTTTTCCTATATTTTCTTTGACGTACTTTATGGATTCAGGTCTGATACTGAGATCTTAATCATTTAGATCTGATTTTTGTGCAGGTGTTATACAGAGGTCCAAATTCATTTTTTTTACATGTGGCTGCCCAGTTTTCCCAGCACCACTTGTTTAAGAGACTTTTCTTGTTCCATTTCATGTGTTTTGTGCTCCTTTATAAAAGATTGAATGATCATGTGTTTGAGGATGGGTGTCAGGATCACTTGATCACTTGACATCCTGTTTTTCATCGATTTGCTCAAGCAGGCACCAGTAATATTTCCATTTGAACCTATCACGTTCCAGTGTATCCCAATGGCATCTGGTTGCTTCAGGAATACAAAGAGTCTCTAACCGTTCATTCAGGTTCTTGACGAAGAAGTCTGACCATCTTGTAGGTGGGTGGCCACGTGATATTTTGACATCCCATGGGATCCAGTCGGTAATGGCTTTTGTCCAGCTATCGTCTCCAAATCGTATTACATGTCCAGCCCATTTGATTTTCGATGCCTTGGCCAACAAGACAGCATCCCTGACTCTGGAACAGGGATGGAGGTCGGAGCTCCAGATTCCTTCTCTCACTTGAGTGAGGCGTGATATTCTTTCGATTCCTCTTTGGGAGACCCAAATAGCTTTCTCATCCTGCTTTCTTAGGGCCCAAGTCTCTGAGGCATATGTTAATGCAGGGAGAACGGTGGAGTCGAAGAGATGTGCCTGGAGCCAGAGGTTCTTTGTCTTTTTGCTATTTCTTCAATGCTTTTGAAGGCATTCCATGCCGCTCTCTTCCTCCTGCACAGCTCAGGTTTTAGGGTCGTTTATCATGTTGACTTCTCAGCCTAGGTACACATAACTGCTGCATTCAGAGATGTTTGTTCCATTGAGAGTGAATGGGGCCTCTGGAACTAGTTTTTTTTTTTGTCATGAACATAGTTTTGTTCATTTAGCTGTAGACCTATCTTTCCACATTCTCAGTCAAAGTCTGCCAGCATTTGTGCTTCTTGGCTAATGGGTGTCAGGATACTCAACTCTATTCCATAGGTCCACAGGTCTTTTTTTTTCCAGTACCATGAATTTTCAATTACTACTGCTTTGTAGTAGAGTTTGAAGTTGGGAAGGGTGACGCCTCTCATCTTCTTTTTTCCCAAGGATTGCTTTATCTATCCTTGGGGGTTTATTATTCCATACAAATATCAGGATTGTTTGGTCAATTACTTTGAAGAATGTCATGGGTATCCTTATAGGGACCGCATTGAATCTGCATAAAGCTCTAGGGAGTATTACCAGTTTGACAATGTTGATTATCCCCATCCATGATCAGGGAATGTATTTCCATTTCTCTCATTGTCGGGGACCACTGGGGTCCCCCAATAATACCGGGAAACGAGTTCCCTTCTCCCTCCAAAGCCGGCAGAGGAATGGATAAAAACTCAGGAATCTGGTGCAATTTTAAGACTTTACTATCACAGGTGATAGAGACTCGCAGACATGGGGTAGAGCTGCTACTGGCTTTCCCCTGTGACCAGCCGCTCCACGAGGCGCCAGGGAGGGATGGTGGGGTTCTAGCCCTGGCCCACCACCCCAGCAGAGCCTTGCAACAAGCCAGACGACCCCCCCACTCCATGAGGGGCCTCCATTTTCCACATCCGGACTTCTCGTCAGACCTCCACCCAGCAGACCAGCCTATCAGCGCCCGGCTCATCCAGTTCCACCCTGCAGCAGTCTTTCTTAAATCCGGCTCAGGTATGCCGGTCCAGAGACTCGCAGACATGGGGGCAGAGCTGCTACTGGCTCTCCCTGTGACCAGCCGCTCACGAGGCGCCAGGGACGGATGGTGGGTTCTAGCCCTGGCCCACCACCCCAGCAGAGCCTTGCAACAAGCCAGACGACCCCCCACTCCATGAGGGCCTCCATTTTCCACATCCGACTTCTCGTCAGACCTCCACCCAGCAGATCAGCCTATCAGCGCCCGGCCCGGCCGCGCGATTCATCAATAAATGCTGGACTTAGAGATGCCTACAAGAGTATGCTACCTGCATAGCACAGCCTGGCAAGCTACCCGTGTTGTATTTGATATTTGATATATATGCCAAATACCAGTAACAATTATAGACCTCATTCCGGAATGGATTGAGGCTCTTTATGTTCCTGGAGCAAGCAGATGCCTTGGGCTCTACTAGCATGAGACAGGACATATGGAGATGTTGCTTGGGCCTGCTCGAAAGCAAATCGATGATGAACGGGAAGACAGTGATACAGTGATACTATCACAGGTTCTGATATAAAATCCAAGAACAGGAAAAACCCTGGACTCTGGGTTCCCAGCTGAGCTCCTGGCCACTTGTAGGCCAAGATGGATGCCACCACGTGTTGAAGCCTAATAGAGAAAGGAGAGGATGGAGAGAAGCAAATGCCAAGGGAAATCAGAATGGCAAAAGGCCCCTTTTTCTTTCCTAGCTTCTTTTATAGACAGAAGCCAGCCAAAGTCTTCCAGCCCAGCTCATGGTGGGTTGGTTTATCTAGTGATGTAGCCAGGTAAATGACCCTTTTGAAATGTAGATCTTTAGGGTGGGCCTTTGGCTCAAGCTTCACAAAACCCAGAGCTGATTTCCAGACACAAAAATCTCCCTATCAGAGAGACCAGGGGCTGCATCTCTGAACCAGAAAGCAGTTCAGAATGTAATTTATAGGAAATGGCACTAATACTTTTTGCCATTAATATTTAGCTAGCAGATCCCAGACTCTGGATCCCACTAAGGTTGAAAATCCATCAGAATAATACACTTTGGTATTTCCTTTAGAGTAGAGACACATTAGTTTGCCCAGAGGCACACTGGAATGTCTCTGAACTAGAATTTATTACATTATGGTTGAAACATCGTGGCCAAGTACTCTTGGATATCTACACGTATGTCCGATGCGTGGACTGTGGGAACAAAATATTGATCTGGGACAAGCAAGATTCATGATAAAAAATTTTTATGCCATACAAAATTATGAAATCAGTCCACTTCTGCCCGAACTCCTATTGTAGCAGCTCTGGAGATTCCCCAAAGTCAGGAACAAGCTCTACACATAAGTGAAGTGGGGCTGGAGGCTAGGCTCAGTGGGGTGTGTTACCCAAAACCTTGTGTCCTCTTTTATTTCTTGAAGCAGGTGTAGTTTTCATTGTACAGGTCCTTTACACATTTGGTTAAACTGATTCCTAGGTATTTAATTTTCTGTGGCACAGTTGTGAATGGAATTGTTTTCTTAATATCCTTTATTCTCTTTCCTTATTTGTATATAGGAAAACCACTGACTTTTGGGTATTGATTTTGTATCCTGCCACTCTACTATAAGTATCTATTGTTTCTAGGAGTTTTTGGTAGAAAGTTTAGGGTCCTTTAGGTATAATATCATGTCATTTGCAAATAATGATAGCTTGACTTTTCCTTGCCTATCTGGATGCCTTTAATGTCCTTTTCTTTGCTGATTGCTATGACAAGTCCTTCCAGTACTATATTGAATAAAAGAGGTGAGAGTGGGCAACCTTGTCTTGTCCCTAATCTTAGGGGAAAGGCTTTCAATTTTTCCCCCATTGAGAATGATACTTTGCTGTGGGCTTTTGTTAGATGGCTTAGACTATATTGAGAAAGGTTCCTTCAATTCCCATTTTTTGAGGGTTTTAATCATGAATGTGTTGGATCTTGTCAAATGCTTTCTCTGCGTATATTGATATGATCATATGGTTTTTATTTTTCTGTTGTGATGTCCCTCTTTTCATTTCTGATTCTGTTCATTTGGGTTCTCTCTTTCCCTGTCCTTACAAGTCTTGCCAGTGACTTGTCGATCTTGTTTATTTTTTTCAAAGAACCAGATTTTTGTTTCATTAATCTTTTTGGATTGCTTTTTGGGTTTCCAGCTTATTGATTTCCTCTGTTTTATTATTTCCTTCTTTCTACCTGGGTTGGGTTCTTTTTTTTTTGCTCTTTTTCTAATGTTTCGAGCTTTGTAGTCAGGTTATTTATTTGAGCTCTTTCTTTTCCTGATGAATGCTTGCGGAGCTATACACTTTTAATGCTTTCGCTGTGTCCCACAAGTTCTGATAGTTGGTGTCTTCATTTTCATTTGCTTCCAGGGATCTTTGGATTTCCTGTTTAATTTCTTCTATTACCCACTGGTTGTTCAGAAGGGATGCAAGATTGGTTTAACATTCACAAGTCAATCAACATAATACACTATATTAATAAAATAAAAGTTAAAAACTTTTATTATATTATACCATAATATATGATTATATTAATATATGCAGAGAAAGCATTCAACAAAATCCAGCAGCTGTTCATGATGAAGACTCTTAACAAAATGGGAGTTGAAGGAATCTTCCTCAATATGGTCAAACCAACTATCACAATTCCACAGCAACATTATTCTCAATGCAGAAAAACCAAAGGCTTTCCCTCTAAGGTCAGAGACAAGGAAAGGTTGCCCACTCTTACCACTTCTATTCAATATAATACTGAAGTACTTGCCATAGCAGCTAGAGAAGAAAAAAGATATTAATGGTATATAGATAGGACAGGAAGAAGAGGATTTTTCACTGTTTGCAGATGATATGATACTGTGCTTAGAAAATCCCAAAGAATAGTACAGTGGCATGTAACAAAATCAGTACCCAAAAGTTATTGGCTTTCCTATATAAAAACAATGAGAGAGAAGAAAGAGAGAGATCCTGAATACAACCCCATTCACAGTTAACATAATGTGAAAAAATGAAGGGGTAAATATAGTAACCAGGTTTAGAACCTAGAATCAGAAGCTCCAGGACAATGGATTGTTCTCCGTCATTATGAAAGTCTTTAAGTTAATTAATACTGTGAATGAAATGATATTTGTCTTTAAGACAGTATATATGTATATATATATATATATATATATATTGCGTAACTTCTCATCTTTATTTTTTATTTATTATAACACCATGGTTGACAGAGTTGTTCATAATAGGTTGTTATGGGCTTTTGATATCCCAACATCAGTCCCAGCATCTGATTGATTTTGCCTCCACCATTGTCTGCATTTTACCAACCACTCCTCAAGCCCGGCCTATTAGAACACACACAATAATTTGTTTTATGTTTTATATATGGCGGGTTCTAGCACTGGCCCACCACCTCGGCAGAGCCTCACAACAAGCCAGACCACCCCTCCTCACTCCACGGGCGCCGCCATTTTCCACTTTTGGACTTCACTCTCGTCAGAACTCCACCCAGCAGACCAGCCCATCACAGCGCCGGTTCATCAATAAATGCTTTATTTAGAGGTGTTTAAAAGAGTTTGCCTCCCACTCGACAAGCCTGGCAAGCTTCTCGTGTTGTATATGATATGCCAAATTCCAGTAACAATATATTAGGTCATTCCCATGACCTAATATAATGGTTTGAGGCTCTTTATGTTCCTGTAGCAAGCCGATGCCCCTGGCTCTACTGGCATGAGACAGGACATATGGAGATATTACTGGTGCCCGCTCTAGGAAATAGATGATCAACGGGAGGATCGTGGATCGTGATTGTTTGTTACAACCAAATAGTTAAAGAACTTATTTTAAAATTTCCTTCAGTAAAAGAAATTTGTGAAACTTGTTTTATTTCACCATGGGTTATTTAGTCTTTGAGGATTTACTAAGTTGCTCATGCTAGTTGATCCTTCTGTTACTGCTTTGTATTTTGAGTTTAGTTGTCTTCTCCGTAACTTTCTCATCTAATTTGTTTTTGTGGCATACATTTCCTCAGAGATTGAGGTTGTAACTATGAGATCAGGGCAAGTGGATGAGTTGACATTGTGGCAGCTATGGGAAGTGGGCACGGTTTCAGAGCCTTCCTGAAGTATGGTGGGAATACGGGGAATCTGTTCATCCTGACCTTGAGAATACCCAAGTTCTCAGCTCAACACAGGGGTACCTGGGTTTAACACAGTTTGATATCTCTGCAGGAATTCTTATTGAAGCTGTAAAATTAGACCATAGGCCATTGGCTTCGTGGAGGCAGTGGGGTGTGGATGCAGCTGCCAGGATGTTGGCAGGATGGGGGACTCCATGCCCCACTTCCCAGGGTGTCTCAATTTTCAACGAAGGTGGCTGGCATGCCAATAAACTTCAGTTGCTTGGCTTGTATCAGAGATTTAGATATGAAGCTGAAGAGCCGGCCGATGGGTAAGTCTACATGGTGGCAGCTATGAGAGGTATGGTTCACATTTTTAAATATAAGAATTTTATCACTATTCTTTGCTTTTAGACAAGTTGGCTATTGTAAAGTTTTATTCACTCATTATTAAAAACCAAAACCTGTTTAACTTAGTATATTCATTATATTGCTATTTGTTGTTTTATGTCCTATTTCTTATTAGTTGTCAATACCTGCAATGACTGGAGATGGTGTGTGACTACTCAAGTTTTTAATCTCTTTTATTCCTTTCTCTATTACTTATTTCCAGTAAAAGAAAATTTGTGAAAATTGTATCTTACCATGAGAAAATTAAGTCCTTGTCTGAGGATTTACTAAGCTGTTAGTAGAGCCTTTTATTAATCAAGCTTAGTTGGCATCTGCATTACATTCAGATTCAATCTGGTGTGCTACTACTGGGAAGGAAATATTGTAGTTTGGTAATGTTGTGTGGCCACAAAGGTGGCTGTGTGCTCCAGAAATTCCAGAGTACTTAACTGCTCAATGAATTTGCATGGCTGTGGTGAGGGATTGAGGTGTGCTGCTGAACTTCTGGATGTATGGAGTAGGCGGGGGGCGGGGAGGTAGGAGGAGGTCACCCATCAACACTACAAGAACTGTTCTACTAATTGTGGGAAATGGTTCAATTCTGTTCAATTCTGAACAGAATTGCCAGGATAGAACTCAGTATTTAATATACACAAAGACATTTACATGATAAACCCTAAGTATCTGTAGGCAAGACACACACACAATGTGTGTGTGTGTGTGTGAGAGAGAGAGAGAGAGAGAGAGAGAGAGAGACAGAGAGAGAGAAAGAGAAGAGTGCCTGCTATAGAGACAGGCTGGGAGGAGATGGGGAGGGAATGTGGGGATATTGGTGGTGGGAATTGGGCACTGATGGAGGGACAGGTGCTGGAACACTGTATGATAGAAACCAATTATGAACATCTTTATAATTGTATATCTCAAGGTTGAATAATAAAAAAAAATTTACAAAATGGAGGCCTGGAGTTCTCAGCTAAAACAAAATTCCTGATGTACCTGAAATTTTAAGAGGTTTGTTTTCTATGCTGAGCTCAGTTGTGAAGTGATGGAGTTGATCATAGACATGGCAGCAGCTGTTGGGGTGTAAGTGCAGTTGCTGAAGGTTTGAAAGGCAGGACCTTGACCCATCCTGTAAAATAATGAAATTGGACCTCTATCTAGCACCATGCATAAAAATCAGATCAAAATGGATTAAAGATCTCAAAATCAGACATGAATCCATAAGTACATCAAAGAAAATATAGGAAAACTCTTCCATAACATTGAAGCTAAAGACATCTTCAAAGATGAAAAACCACTAACAAAGCAATTGGAAGCAAAGATAAACATATGGGACTACATGAAACTAAAAAGCTTCTGCACCTCAAAAGAAACTTGATCACTTGACATCCAGCAAATTTGCTCTAGCAGGCGACAGTAACGTTTCCATTTGACCCTATCATGTGCCAGTGTAGCCCAATGGCATCTGCTTGCTTCAGGAATATGAAGAGCCTCAAATCGTTAGTTCAGGATCTTGATGAAGAAGTCAGATAATCTTGTAGGTGGGCAGCCACGTGATCTTTTGATGTTCTGTGGGATCCAGTCAGTAACGGCTCTAGTCCAGCAGTCCTCTCCAAATCTTATTACATATCCAGCCCATCTGATTTTCAATGCCTTTGCAAACGAGACAGGGTCCCTGACTCTGGATCATCGATGGAGGTCGGAGCTCGGGGATTCCTTTTCTCATTTGAGTGAGGCATGATATTCCAAGCATAGCTCTTTCGATTCCTCTTTGGGAGACCCGAATAGCGTTCTCATCCTGCTTTTGTAGGGCCCAGGTCTCTGAGGCATATGTTAAAGCAGGGAGAACGGTAGAGTCGAAGAGATGTGCCTGGGACTGGAGGTTCTTTGTCCTTTTAGCTATTTCTTCGATGCTCTTGAAGAGCGTTCCACGTCGCTCTCTTCCTGCTGCACAGTTCAGGTCATTCATCATGTTGAGTTCTCGATCTAGGTACACTTATCTTCTTCATTCAGAGATGTTTGTTTTGTTGAGAGTGAATGGGGCATCTGGAACTAGTTTATTTTTCATGACCATTGTTTTGTTGAGATTCAGTTTCTTTTTGAGTAGATCTATCTCAAAAGAAACAGTGACCAAAAGTACAAAAACAGTTCACAGATGGAAAAAAAAATATTCACCCAATACTCATCTGATAAAGGCTTAATATCCAGGATATATAAGGTACTGGTAGAACTTTACAAGAAGAGAACAATCAACCCCATCAAAAAATGGGGGAGAAGAAATGGACAGAAACATCCACAAGGAAGAAATACAAATGGCCAAAAGGCATATGAAAAGGTTCATCATCACTAATCATCAGAGAGATGCAAATCAAAACAACAATGAGATATCATCTCACACCACAGAGACTGGCACATATGCAAAAGAGCAAGAACAACAAGTGCTGGCGTGGATGTGTGGAGAAAGGGACTCTCATCCATTGTTGGTGGGAATATCGACTGGTAAAGTCTTTTGGGAAAAAATATGGACATTCCTCCAAAGACTAGAAATTGAGCTACCATTCAACCCAGCCATACCACTCTTGGGAATATACCTTGGGAAGTAAAAAACACAGCAGCAACACCATTTTCACTTTTATCTTCATAGCAGCAGTATCCACAATAATCAGAATCTGGAAACAACCAGAGTGATTGAGAGCTGATGACTGGATAAAGAAACATTGGTACATCTACACAATGGAATACTATGCAGCTGTTAGCAAAAAATGAAGTTATGAAACTTGCCTATAAATGGATGGACATGGAGAGGATCATCTTGAGTGAAATTTGCCAGAAGGTAAAAGATATATATAGAATGACTGCATTTATTTGCATGGCATATTTTATACATATACATATATACATATACATATATGTATATGTACATATATATGCATATATATGTATGTACACACATATATACATATATATATATTCACAACTCATCAGAGCTCCACCCAAGAGAAAAGCAGATCTCAATCCCTGCTCGTCAGAGTACCACCCTACAGTGAAGCCTATTTAAAGCCAAGGTATGTCTGATCCAGAGACTAGGATACACAAGGCAGAGCTGCTACCATCTCTCCTTGTGCTCAGCTGATCATGAGGCACCCTGGAGTGAAGCAGGGCTCTAGCTCTATCCTACCATCCCAATAGAACCTCTCAAGAAGCCATAGGAACCCCGCACCATGAAGTCAGTCATTTTAAACATCCAGACTCCACAGCTCATCCACGCTCCACCCAAGAGAAAAGCTGATTTTTTCCCATTGCAGTTCATCAGTTAAATGCACGAGATGACAGCCTAATACTGAGAGTATACCACTCACACAGCAGAGCCTGGCAAGCTACCCATGTTGTATTTGATATGCCAAAAACCAGTAACAATTATAGACCTCATTCCCATGACCTGAAGGAATGGTTTTAGCTTCTTCATGTTCATGGAGAGAGCAGATGACCTTGAGCTACACTAGCATGCACCTGGACATATGGAAAATGTTACTGGTGCCTGCTCAAGAAAATCGTTGAACAAAGGAAGAGAAATGAACAAATGATATATATGTATATATACATATATATGATACCAATATATATATATAGGTATCATATATATCATTTTATATATTTATATGTAAAATGATACCAATATCCAAGATCAGGCAAAACATGGTTCAGGAGGTCTTGTCAATAGGTGGTATCTACTGCAAAGGTGTGGAAGTCAGAATTTAGGTAAAACAGAGAAGTGTGCTAATAATAATTTAAAATGATAATATCAGCCTAGAACAGAGCATTGATGTAGGCAAAGGGATACACATGATAGCCTCTAAATGTATTGCTATTCCACAATGTATCAGAGAAGGGAGGGAGAGATGGAAACAGTGACAGTGAGTGAGAGAGACAGAGAGGGAGAGAAAGAGAGAGAGAGAAGAGATAACCTGCCATAAAGGCAGGCTAGAGGAGGGGGATTGGGGACATTGGTGGTGGGAAATGGGCACTAGTGGAGGGATGGGTGCTGGAACACTGTATGACTGAAACAGAACCATGAAATTCTTTGTAATTGTATATCACACAGTGGTATAATAAAATATTTTTTTTTAAAAAAAAGAACTCGGCGCATTCTTTTTCCAGGGTTGCCTTGAAGGTCTTGACCTGAGATTGCAATATCTGAGATTTTTTCCCCTCTGTTGATCTCTTTCTTTTTAGATATCCTTAATCATGATTCTCTGGAGTTGGACCTCATGAGAGATGAGCTTACACGCAGCAGTACTGGAATGTGGGTGTGCCTCTGGGGTAGTCTCCATGTTTTTCAATAATACATTATATTGTTTCTCAAAAATCTTTTTTGTTGTTGCTTTCATTTTACAGAATTTTAACACATGGGGTGAGGAAAGAAAGAAACTTCCTATCCCCAAATCAGCTGGAATATGTGCATAGAATTATGTGATGTTTAATTAAGACCTCCATGGAATATAGTTTTGATAAACATATATTAGTTATTTCAAATTGCAAACAAGTAGTTCTGTACTTGTTTGTCTTAGAGTTGTCTCTTGGCATAATCACCTAGTTGGTCAGATGAGAGTGTAGAAGTTGCAGAAATAATGGGAAAATTGAATTGCCTAGCATCAACAGGGTCTTTCTTCAGTGTCCTATATCTTTTTATGTATCTTGCTCTGGTTGAGTGGGGATTATAAATTGGACTTATATGAGAAAAGCAGAAGCCTGTGAAATGTCCTATCTGATACTGGCAATACAAAGCTTTGAATGGGGTTGCACAGATTGAGTAACCGATTGAGATAGGTTTTAGGATAGGAAAGGAGGATTAATAAAACTAGTTGAGTTTGTGGATAAAATTTATTTTAAATTTAGAAATACTTATTAAAAGTACAATTCGTTAACTCATATAGCAACTAAAACCCAGAACTGCATTATTAAAATTTATGTTAACAACTGGTCTTTTTATTTTTCCCAGTAACATGGACCCTAAGAATATATATAATTTTTATTTCATGTATCTGGATAATTGTATATAGAGTAAATGTGATAAAAACTAAATAGAAGGGAACACTCTATAAAATAACCAATTATGAAAATATTTTAATATATGACTCTATCCTTAAAAATAGCAACAGAAACTCACATTTCATAACCTGAGATATTCCTGTTTGTAATAGTCATATAAACAATTATTTATTAGCATATTTGGATTCGACATTAGAATTGGAGAGCTAGCAAAAAATCTAAATGTTTTTTAGGCAAGATTTTTTGAATGTAGGATTAGAGGCTAAGGATTTAGATTCCAATCTCATTGGGCAGGACATGGCCTGAGCATCTGACTGAAGTATCCATGCCAAAGTGAAATGAACTTGGAGAACTGATATTTCATTTAGATGTTATCAAAGAGAAGAGTTTTTAAAACTAATTTAGAGTTCCATTTCAAACTGGACAGTAGGGAGTTACCACCAATACGAATCACAGACACTCCTCAGAGCATATGAATTTGTGAAGAATTTAGAGCTATTTCAATATCACACAATTTTAAATGATCCAGAGTTTGTAATATGACCAAGTGCTAAGGACTTAAAATACAGAAGGAATCCTAACTATTGTCACCAATTGGAGTGCACATTTACTAGAGGTTCATGGAAAAAACAAAGATTTTTCTTAGAAAACTAAGGTGCCATAATGTTGCAGTTACCATTTGCCTCCTATATTTCATGGTCCCTGAAGTTGTCCCACATAACTTCCATTCTCCTGAACTTTTTGAGGCATCTATCTTGTTCCTGAGGAATCTTTCCGTTAACTGAAAAATCACGGAGTTCTGAGTGAGGCAGTTCTGATTCAGATATTGCCATCCTCACCCATCAGTTGTGTTTTTGGTGCAAATAGCCATTTTAGGCACTCATATCTTGTCTGTAGAACACACTTAGAAATACATGTAGAGTTAAACAAGAGGCTGAATTCACCAGTGTGTGCAAGGACCCTGGTAGTTCATGGTAATTTCTAAAGCAGCAGGCTCCTCCTGCTCTGCCTGTCCACTCCTGCAATGCTTTCTGTGAATTAGAGTGATCTAATGTTGAAGCCCAAGATCAGGTCAGGTACAGAGGAAATAATTTTTCCACTGTGAGTGAGTGTCATCTCCCACAGAGGAAGAATGATTCATGTTTCACAGGTATGAGAGGTACTGGGAGACCATCTCCAAGACTGGTGTAAACATTCCTCTCCCTTTCAAAATGTCGACACTTTTCCCTCTTTTGCCTTTATTTTCAAACGCAACCCCTTTATTCTTAGGACATTGTTCTGTTAAAAATGAAGCACTTACTACAAGCTTAATAGCAATGGAAATTGGAGACTGGGGCTGCAGAGATAGTGCAGTGAGTTAGGTGCTTAACTCATTGGAGGACAATCTCAATTTGATCTCTGGCTCCGCATTCCCATTCCATGGTATTCCAAGCACCACCACGTGTGCTTCCTGTGTGCAGAACAAAGAGTAACCCCCTGAGCACTGCTGGGTATAGACACCCACCAAAATAAAACCCAACCCCCAAAACAAACAAAAACCAAGCAAAAAAAAATGGGAGCATGAGACTTTTCTCATGTCTTCACACTAGGATCTTTGTGGCTCTGAGTTTTAAGAGTTCCAAATATTGGGTAGTGTAGACTCTATCTTGGTTTGCCTCAGGATTTAGGTTCTTTCTAGGAGACTGACAGGCAAGTATGTTGGTGAATTGCTCTCTAAACCAATGAAGGATGCATCCAGAATGCTTGTATGCTTAAAATGAAAGGAAAACTGATTTTAAGACCTGCGCCTAGAGTAAAAAGGATCAGCTAAACGTCCTTGCTTCCAAGTTTCTTCTTTTCTCTCCAAAATCAAGCCTCACTGATGAAAGCTACAACACAAAGGAGAGGGTTTTCCATTGGTATGTATAGACTGTGGTCAGCAGAAATAGTGACTTCTATTGCAAAGAAGGCTATTCATATAGTTTGGTAACCATAGTATATGACCCTTGACAGGGACTCTCAGCTTCCACAGAGACAGAATCACTGTCTTCCCGTTCATTATAGATTTGCTCGAGCTGGCCCCAATAACATCTCCATATGTCCTGTCTCATGCTAGTAGAGCCCAAGGCATCTGCTTGCTCCAGGAACATAAAGAGCCTCAATCCATTCCGGAATGAGGTCTATAATTGTTACTGGTATTTGGCATATATATCAAATACAACACGGGTAGCTTGCCAGGATCTGCCGTGCAGGTAGCATACTCTTGTAGTCATCTCTAAGTCCAGCATTTATTGATGAACCGTGTGGCTGCAAGTGGCGCGCGGAGCCGGGCGCTGATAGGCTGGTCTGCTGGGTGGAGGTCTGAGAGAGAGAAGTCCGGATGTGGAAAATGGAGGCCCTCATGGAGTGGGGGGGTCGTCTGGCTTGTTGCGAGACTCTGCTGGGGTGGTGGGCCAGGGCTAGAACCCACCATCCCTCCCGGCGCCGTGTGAGCAGCTGGTCATAGGGAGAGCCAGTAGCAGCTCTGCCCCATGTCTGCGAGTTCTTATCAGAACTTATTAACGTTAGTATCACTAAAGAGACAGAATATTGTATAGAAAACTGGATGTATTTCTTCAGGGGCTCAGTGTGTGATGGCCCCTGAAAAGCTAGAGCTTCTGTGAACTTAGGTGCACACGAGCTGCTTCATGTGATTCTGAACTCCCAGCACCAGATCTCTGTAGAACAAGCAAAAATGGATAAAAAGGGATAGATTTCTTGACAACTGTGGTCCTGGATTCTCCTTGGGACTTCTTGAAAGGGGACATTTTTGAAGGAAAATGGGGTTTTGAAACATATAGGTGGGAAAAACCTGAGAATCACTTGTTTTGGAGTCCCCAGACCCACCAGGATAGAATAGTTTGGGAAACCCAGGTTGCATTTGTAAGTGAACATGCCAACTTCAAGTTGATTTATACTGAGAAAACCACAGCAAAAGGAGAATGACAGGCAGCTGACTAAGATAGCAAATGTGAATATATAACCAAAGAACTCAGAAAATTCGAAAACAAAAGCCAACAAAGACAGAAACGATATATTTAGTAGCAAAATGCAAGGCAGGCTTCAGAGCCGGAAATCAACTTAAACCTGTGGCCTGAGGCAAAAGACATCTGTCTGGAGACAGGGTGGGGTGCAGATGGGAATAACTGAGGAGATTGGGACTTGTGGAAATAGCAGAAATAAGTGCCAACTGAATGTACTGTTTCATCACTAGTCAGAGAGAAGTAGGGAGTGCAGAGCCGGAAAGCAGATGAGTGCGATGCACACACGTGTGTGTGCACTTTGGTCGTATCCATGGGTGGTGCTATGTACAGTACCCAAACTGGAAAACAGACCAATTTCTTACAGAAGCAGGGAAAGAAGAATCCTCATTGACAATTGAGTCTAGGGATCTTCCTTTCAAGTAGTAAAAGTTTCAAAACAAACAATCTAGTTGGCTGGGGAGGATATTCTATCCATGTATTTGCATTCATGGAAATGTAACTTATCTAGGAAAACTAGATGTGGAAGAAGACAACATTGAAATTTTAAATGAAGTAAGCCATTGGAATGACTTTATTCTGGGATTTCAAAAAATTTGACTGAATTTTCAAGACAATAAGGTGAGATTGAGTCAGACACAAGCCTTCCAAGATAAGTAGTACGTGCTTTCTTACACAGGGATATTAGTAGGTAAAATGAGTAACCTTATAATTTAAAGAAGATGAAATTTTTTTCTTTCAGAAAATTCATTAATTTTCAAATTAGAGTTCACAAATATGTCTTATTAATCTTCCTAAATACCTTAAAATTTTCTTAGAGCATGCTTGAAAGGAGAGAATCTGGGAGGCAGGACAAACTGAGAATGTGAGGTTGTGCTCAGGGAGAGAAGCTAAAATTGATTCTTAGCAACCTTTGCCATAAGATAAGCAGTCTTGGCTATATGAATTTAAGTTTCAATTATCTGTTGACCTGGGATTTTATTTTCTTACAAATATTCATGCACAGCACATTGATAATATCTTGGATATATGGTGGGACTTTGCCAGACTTCACAGCAAGCTTATAAAAAACTCCCCTTTAAAATGTTCTTATTTTACAAAATATAAATGTGGAAACAAAGGAACACATCTATATAATAAACAGAGTTCAACTGTTGTTAACAGGGCAGCCCATAGGCAGATTGCTGAAGCAATTAACTAAAGAAGTACATATTGTATTACAAACTTCATTCTTAAAGGGGAGAAAACAGAAGATGGTGACATTTTAAACTTCAGGGTACCCTGTGATAAGATTGCACACTTTAAAAAAACACTCCTGGCAGTGCTCGGGGACCACATGGGATGCCGGGGATCGAACCTGGGTTGGCTGCATGCAAGGCAAACACCCTACCCACTGTGCTATCGCTACAGCCCTTGAAAAACAATTTTGAATTTAGGAAGAGAGAAAAATAGGCAATGGGTATCTGGAACAGAGGCAACTTCAACTGCTTTCTTCCAGGAACAAATCATCACCACCATCCCCACATGCCCCCAAGCAAGGTAACCTACTGCAGATAAACTACCACATGCCAATTGAGGACAAGCAAGTGCTGGGAGTATCTTTGCACAATTGGTCATTGATTTCATTCTTCGAATGTATTCTAGGTATCTTCTAAGGTCTGTACACAGAGCTTTTAAAACATATTGTTATGATCATATATCTCACTGTCTGTTGCTTCATAAAATATGTGTCATAATATCACAGGATCTAAAGTGTAGTGTAGAGTAAAACAGTCCCATCATTTACTCTTCCTTCCTGAGAAGTAAATGGTATTTTTTGACTAGCTAATCTTCATTTTAAAGAAATCATTCTTGTTATGTAAATTTTAACAGTTAACGATAATGAACTAGCTATAGGCTGCAATGTAAATATACTATAATACAGTTAACTCTTGGCATGATATTGTATAGCCCAAGAAGTAAAATTTAAAGGGAATACCCTTGGGTTAGGTTATTTTTGCTTTCTATGAAGTGCAAATAATTATTTGAAGAACCAAAAAAATCTCTCTTTTCTCTCTACCTTCTTTTCATCATTGACCTTAGCTCACAGTTTCTGGCTAGTTTTTCTCCAGATCTGTCAGGAACCTGCACAGTGTTCTTGAAGCAAAACAAAAAGGCTATTTTTTAGGGTTTGTTGAGCATGATAAGGAAATTTTTGTCAGTTACTCTGGGCTTTTGCACAGGTTTTTCCTTTTCAGCTAACCTAGTTTACTTTATCTGTAATCTCTGCCCAAATTATTTTATTTGGGAAAGGATAATAATGAGGATTTTCAAATAAACATTAAATATTAATATAATTATAATTTCCTTAGTCTTTCTATTTGAAATTTTGCCAATTGCCAATGTGGGGTGAGTAAAACCTGAACACAACTTCCAGAAACTTTTTCAAATCTGTCCAGTACATCTTTATTCTTTTCATAAGTTAATTGGTAACTCCCAAGGGGGAAAAAAAGACCATTTCTTACTTTCTGGTCTCTTATCAAACATGCTGAGCACGGCTTGGTTAAGCAGTAACTCTTGCTCTGCAGGTAAACAGAATTCTCCACCCCTACCCCCTCTTTTCCATACTAATCTAAATGAGTGGCACGTGAGAGCTTGGGAGAAAAGAATCAACAGCTAAATTACATGCTTAACAGGAAGTGACTCCATTTCTTTAATGCACCTTGAGAAAATATATGCCCATAGAGGACAGTATTTATAGAGCCCAGTACTTATTTATTTGAGAACACTTTTATGGAAAAGCGATTTTATAGACTCTGGGGGCATTATTTTACCAGCATATTGACCTTTAGCAGCAGTGAGTACTCACTTGAGTGAAAGCCTTAAGGTTCTGCTACAGTTGGACCTGACTTAGACTTTTCAGAAGTGTTATAAATAGTTAGCACCTCAAGAAGCAGAGTGACTCTGGGACATGGCAGGTTTGAATGCCATCAAGGCCTCAGATAGAGAGCTAGTTGAGAAGTGATGGCTTCTCTATGCTTGGTCCACCCACGTGGGCAGAAGAACTGGGCCATCAATGCAGTGTGACTTGGAAGTTGATAGAAAATAATCCCCTATTTTAAATTAAGCATCTTTCCTTAAAGACCAACTTCAGACTCTGAAATTTAGACTAGGGGAGATTTCTGGAGTTTGGTTGAGGCATGGGCTCCAAAAGAGCTTTAAAATGCAGAAATGTGATTTGAGAGGGGACTGTCTGAATATATCAGCCCCCAAAATATGAATGAGACAAACTAATGGCACCAGGAGGATTCTGAAGACACAGTGACCTTATGAAACACCCCTATCGGTATGCCATCCTTCTCTCAAGAGCTTGGGGTCAGTGGGGAGAGCTATCATGTGTACCTATTCTTGTGTGGCTTTGAGATTATCATGATAATCATTACACTCAGGATTGGATTAGGATCTTCTTTAGATTCCCCAGGTATTGAGAGTGCTGTACTGATTTCTTTCATAATTCTGAGAACTTTGTGGTCCTTCTAAACTGCAAAACAGGCATAATGATCACCTCACTAAACACTAAATTTTTCCCATGAGCATAGTTTTTCACATATTTTGATATGTAAAACCTTTTCACAATTTTTAAATTTTATG
The DNA here is from genome assembly GCA_021461705.1 of Cryptotis parvus. Lineage (NCBI taxonomy): Eukaryota > Metazoa > Chordata > Mammalia > Eulipotyphla > Soricidae > Cryptotis > Cryptotis parvus. The sequence goes on along the minus strand of JAJIBD010024677.1, from coordinate 37,790 downwards.
TTATTATTCCTGTTTTGCTCATATTCTCAAAATGTGCTTCCTCTGTCTACTAGAGTGTATGATTCTCCTCTCCATGTCTCCCATTTACCATTCTTTTTTAACTCACAGAATTCAGTAGCATATCTGTTAGCCAATTTCCTCTCTCTTATTTCCTAAGGGAACCTCCTTATCGGCTGGTCCTCACCTGAAGGAACTTGGGATATGCTCATCCAAATTGACTCCTTTTTCTTTTTTTTTCCTCATCTCAAAAATTTATCCAGTTGTTCATGTCAGAAATCTGGGAGTCATTCTTAACATCTTCCATTTTGATCTACCTATGTCCAAAATCTTCATTATTTTTCCTTTAAAATGTCTTTTTAAGTTCATTTACTGTTACTTTTACCTTAGTTGCTACTATCTTATCCAGATCACCTTTGATTCTGGAAAAGTTTTTTTTTTCAGTAGGTGTTTAATTTTCTTGTTTATTTTCTTTTCCATCACATCCATGCTTCATTTTGTAGCTTGTATGATCATTCCAATTTTATCATATTTCTAATTTCTGCTTTTAAAGTCAGCATACATTCCTAAGGTTTAAACTCTTCTGTATAATTTCTGAAGCTACTGGAAATATAGTTGTCCCTTCTCCTTCAAGCCATATCTAGTCATTTTCCAACAATGGTTATGCTACCCTGTAATAGAAAGTATATACATATTCTTATAAACACAGAAATTTGCTATGGCTGGGTCATTGCACTGACTGTTAATCAATTTGGATGGACCTTTCCAATTTGCTTTTGCCTGCTTGATTCCTGTGTCTTTTGACTCCAGCAACTTTTCTTCTAAAACTTTTTCTAAAAATGAACATTCCCCATACTACTCCATTCTTTTACTCTCCACAGTTTCTGTGTTCCTTAGTTAACTTCTGATTTCCACAACACAAAGGGACTGATAGATTTTTGCCTAGTAATTAATACAGTACCTACCATATATTAAATGCTCAGTGAATGCATGTTGGTCAAATAACTAGTGGGAGTTTGTTAGGAGCTATGGTTAAAGATTTAAGTAGATCGGATATCTGGGATTTGAACATGGCATATGCAAGGTTGGGTACAGGTAGGGAAATAAAATATGATAATAAACATTACTTGATGAAATGTTCACTGCAAGCAGGCTTTTTGATTATATTATGGCATTGTCATCCTTTCTCTATAAATGAGGAAGTTGAGGCATGATTTGGGCAAAAACCATAACATTAGCAAACACCACCTAGCAAAGGTAGAGTTGAAGGTAAAGTCATACTAATGATAAGCTTGATGTTCCCATTGCCACTTAAACCTGCTTGAGTGGGCCTGGGGAAATGCGCTTTCACCAGAGGGTACTTAATGATACTTAACAGTATTACTCTCAGTACATAATGGATTAAAATCATCCTGTAAAATTATCACCCTTGCATTTGTGTCAGTGGAAGGATTCTATTTGGTTTATTTGTTTACTGTATCTTTCAGAAAGCCAGGAATTGTGACATCATACAGTTCTCAGTTGATTAAATGGAGATAGTATCATTTGCTATTTTGAATTACCTAGTCTATTTTTGTCAAATTGATCTGATTTAAATAACAGATCATTATGAAATATAATTTTATGTTATGAAATTAATATTTGTAATTATTAAATGTTGTGAGGCTCTGCTGGGGTGGCAGGCCAGGGCTAGAACCTCGCCATCCCTCCCGGGTGCCTCGTGAGCGGCTGGGCACAGGGAAAGCCGATTGCAGCTCTGCCCCATGTCTGTGAGTCTCTGGATCAGAATACCTGGGCAAGACTTAAAAAAAGACTGCTGAAGGGTGGGTCCGATGAGCTGGGCTGTAATAGGCTCTTCTGCTGGGTGGAGTTCTGACGAGAGGGAAGTCTGGATGCAGAAAATGGCGGCCCTCATGGAGTGGGGGATCGTCTGGCTTGTTGTGAGGCTCTGCTGGGATGGCAGTCCAGGGCAGAGAGTCACAGACATGGGGCAGAGCTGCTACCAGCTCTCCCCTGTGCCCAGCTGCTCACGAGGCACCCAGGAGGGATGGCGGGTTCTAGCCCCTGGCTTTCCACCCCAGCAGAGCCTTGCAACAAGCCAGACGACCCCCCCACTCCATGAGGGCTGCCATTTTCCACATCCAGACTTCCCTCTCATCAGAACTCCACCCAGCAGAAGAGCATATTACAGCCCGGCTCATCGGACACACCCTGCAGCAGTCTTTTTCAAGTCTGGCCCAGGTATGCTGATCCAGAGACTCACAGACATGGGGCAGAGCTGCTACCTGCTCTCCCTGTGCCCATCCGCTCACGAGGCACCTGGGAGGGATGGCGGGTTCTAGCCCTGGCCCGCCACCCCAGCAGAGTCTTGCAATAAGCTAGATGACCCCCCACTCCATGGGGGCCGCCATTTTCCACAACCAGACTTCCCTCTCGTCAAAACTCCACCCAGCAGAAGAGCCTATTATAGCCTGGCTTGTTCTAACATTAATTCACATGTTGTTTGCCTTATTAATTAAATGCACAACACATCTTTATTTAAGGTCAAGATTTTTTTCCTAATTAAAAATATTCTTGAATATGACATGCTAGCTAATATACATTCAAAGCTTTAATGAATCCATACATGCACACATAAAAACATATTAGAAACCATAAAGCAATATAGTGAAATGAAGGATTCGTAACTAGCATGTTCCAGATACATAGATTCTTTGGATCACGATCACGATCATCCCGTTGATCATCTATTTGCTAGAGCGGGCACCAGTAATATCTCTTGTATGTGTAAATTCTTCTGCTTGCATAATTTCCCTCCCTCCCCCAGCCTGCAGAGAGAGAGAGAGAGAGAGAGAGAGAGAGAGAGAGAGAGAGGGAGAGAGAAATGGGGAGAGAGAGGGAGAGAGAGGGGGAGAGAGAGTTATTTTCCTTTCTTGAATTCTCTGTTTTGAACATTGAATACGGGACCATATTCTATTTATCTTTGTACTATTGATGCTTAGAGAATCCCTGCCAGTGGCAGTGGTTGGTAGTGGTAGTGGTATGATAGTGGTTGAGAAAGCATTTAGGGAACAAATGTTTCTTTGCTATATTGGAACTGAGAATGCAGGGACACAGTGGTGGTCGGAAAAAGTCGTTTTTGTGAGGTGTCAGCCTCCTCTTGTGCCTATGGTGGGACCCTTCCTCTATGCAGGCAAGAGGGAACTCATAGTTTCATATTTTCTTGTGATCCAATAAAAGGAAAAAAGTCTTGCAAAACAAAATATTTTATTCTGAAAGTTAGTACAAAATGCTGGTAAAGGAAAAACTAGTGACTTATTCTATTTCTGTTTGGAGAAAAATTGATCTTTGCAATTAAGCTCAAGTGCAAGACATTTTTATGACTTTGTAATTTATTTTTCCTTCCCATCCTAGACTGCCATTGCAGTGTCTTCTACTCTATAGCTAAGTGCTGGTAAAATGATTAGTATATGTGTTTTCCTGTTATTTATAAATTATATCTCTTGATTATTAAAATCTCTTGCATTTTTGTCAAAAGGTGCAATTGAACATACACTGTAGAAAATTTAGAATCAAGATATATGAAAATATGAAATGAACTCATAATTTTGTGATAAAATTATGGTCTTAGATAGTACTAGATGTTAGGAACAGGTCCTTCCCAGAACCTTTCACATTTATGCACTGTATAAAGTCCTAGGCAGGTTCTAGTTGTGACCTGTTACCCCAGTGAGCCTAGCAGGAAGCCAGAGCAACCCTCCCACACCTTGAGGTCAGTCATTTTCAACACCCAGACTCCACAGCTACTCAGAGCTCCACCTAAGAGAAAACCCGACCTTTCCCTTTAAGTTTCATCAGTGGATGCTCAAGATGAGAGCTTTTATTGAGAGCATACCACCTACACGGCAGAGCCTGGCAAGCTACCCGTGTTTTATATGATATGCCAAAGAACAGTAACAATTATGGACCTCATTCCCATGACCTGAAGGAATGGTTTGAGGCTTTTCCTGTTCCTGGAACAAGCAGATGCCTCTGGGGTACACTTGCTTACAACAGGAAGTATGAGATGTTACTGGTGCCCACTAGAGCAAATCGATGAACGGGAAGACAAGTAAAGTGTGATACAAGTGATGTAATAGAAAAATGTTTGATTTCACAACAAACACGTTTTGATTTCTATTTACTTAATAGGACTATTGTCTAAATTGGGTTGGGATCTTATTGAAATCCTTTGAATCATCTCCATAGGTGCATTCACTTCAGTAAACTGGGAGAATTTTAGGGTCATAAGTATCATAAGATACCACAGCTAAAGCAAATTTTCCATAATGCTTAAGAACATTAGTTTAGAATAAATACTTTGGAATAAAATCTCCTTTTTTTCATGCCACCTAGTTGCAGAAATTCAGGCTGATGATTCTTCTTTCTTCTGAATCTGGCATGTAACAGGAGTAAAGCCTTCCCTCAAATTTTGCTTAGTTTGTTTATTTCTCTCAAATTATTTTGACTGTAGTGTGCTAAAATAACATGTCACTGAACATTTAGGTTTATGTGGTGAGGTTTGGCCAAGGAAAGCATGAGTTGGAATGCAGCTGTATTACAAGGTTGATGTGGGAAGGATTGAAAAGAATCTGTGAGTAGCTTGAAAATTTTCCAGTGCACAGAGAACATGTATTCGCATAGTGAACTAAGTTGGTATGCTGAAGACAGTGTTTTGAGCAACCTGAATTACACAGCTGTCTGTTGGATTCCTTCCACCAATGTACCAGTATTTATTCTAGGATAAATACAACAATCCTCATGGATTACAATGCCCTTGCCAAAAAGCATCAGCAAAGGAAGATCCCTGTCAGGTTAATTTACACTTGTGGACAAATGTAGAGTCTAAATTAGTAGTAAATAAAGTAACCAACTGCATCTAGTTTTGAGCTATTTATATTACAGACAAAACAACAACAATAATAACAACAACAAAACACCTGGAAATTTAGAATAGCAACCACTACAATGTCACCTACATCCATCACAATTATTTAAACATAAAAATATGGACAACATGAATAACATTTTCTTTGGACTTACTGAAATATAAGTTAAATATCATCTAAGAAATACAATAAAAAATGACTTCACAAAGCTTCTTCTCCACTCCAGATAAAGATCTCAGTGGTTCCTGGGAATATACCCTGGGAAGCCAAAAATATGCAGCGGAAACACCAATCCTACTTTTATGCTCATAGCAGCATTATTCACAATAGCCAGAATATGGAAACAACCAGAGTGTCCAAGAAGTGATGACTGGATAAAGAAACTTTGGTACATCTGCACAATGGAATACTATGCAGCTGTCAGAAATAACGAAGTTATGAAATTTGCCTATAAATGGATGGACATGGAGAGGATCATGTTGAGTGAAATTAGCCAGAAAGAGAGAGACAGATATAGAATGACTGCATTTATTTGCATGGCTTTAATACATATGTGTGTGTGTGTGTGTGTGTATCATATTATGATACCAAAATCCAAGGTCAGGCGAAGCATGGAACAGTAGGTCTTGTCAACGGTGGAAATTAGCACAAATGTGTTCATTTGTGATAAGAGTCAGAGGCTAGGTAAGACAGAGAATGGAACAATGTGCTAATAATTGTTGAAAGTGCTGATACAAACCTAGAACTGAACATTAAATACAGGCAAAAAAATACACATGACAACCTCTTAATGTATGTATTGTAATCCACAATGTGGAAGGGAAGGAAGAAAGAGAGAGACAAAGAATTTAAGAACCTGCCACAGAGCAGACTGGGGAAGGGGGAGGGAATCGGGGACATTGGTAGTGGGAAATGGGCACTGGTGGAGGGATGGGTGCTGGAACATTGTATGACTGAAAACCAAATATGAACATCTTATGAACATCTTTGTAACTGTATATCTCACGGTGGTATAATAAGATATTTAAAATAAGTAAGTAAATAAACACGACTCCGTAACTCTATTGCTAGAGCGGGCCCGTAATATCCATATGCCGCCATGCGTAGAGCCAGGGCGTCGGCTGGTACAGGAACATAAGAGCCTCACCATTATATTAGGTCTGGTGGTCTAATTAACGTTACTGGAATTGGCTATCAAATACACCGAGCAGCTTGCTAGGCTTGCCGTGGGAGGCGTACTCTATAAATACCTCCAATAAAGCCTTTATTGATACTGTGAGGGCTGGTCGGCTGGGTGGGTTCTGGTGAGGGGAGTCAATGTGGATGGCGGGCGCCCTGGGTGGGGTGGGGGGGGGGGCGTCTGGCTTGTTGTGAGGTTCGCCGGGGTGGTGGGCCGAGGCTGGCCCACCATGCCTCCCGACTGCCTCTGGCGGCTGGGCCGGGAGAGCAAGGAACGCTCTGGCCCTGTCTGAGGGTCTCTGGCCGCTACCTGGGCGGTTGAGGAAGAAACTGCTCCGGGTGGGTGTCGATGATCCGGGCTGTGATGGGCTGGGTCGGCTGGGTGGAGTTCTGATGAGAGGGAAGTCCTGTGGAAAATGGCGGCGCCCTGGGTGGGTGGGGGGGTCGTCTGGCTTGTTGTGAGGGTTCTGCCGGGGTGGTGGGCGGGGCTGGCCCCTGCCTCCCGCTGCCTCATGCGGCTGGGCCGGGGGCGGAACCGCTCTGGCCTGTCTGGGTCTCTGGCCGCTACCTGGGCCGGTTGAGGAAGAAACTGCTCCAGGGTGGGGTGTCGGTGATCCGGGCTGTGTGGGCTGGTCGGCTGGGTGGGTCTGTGGGGGGGAGTCCGTGTGGAAATGGCGGCGCCTGGGGGGGTGGGGGGGGGCTGGCTGTGTGGGGTTTGCCGGGGTGGTGGGCCAGGGTAAATAAATAAAAGCAAAAAAGATCTCAGTGGTTGATTACTTATAAGAAATTTCTAAGATTCTTGCAATCATGTGCTTAGAGATTTATTTCTAAATATGACTCTCAAAAAGAAACCAAAACACTATGGAGACATATTTGATGGAAAATGGGGATATCAGTATGTTATAGTGTAATATTGTGATTTATAAAATTAAATGTTTTGGCCATTCAGATCAATATCTGAATTTATTGGTATAAATTACCAAATACATATTTCTCATGTATAGTTAGTCTTCATTCTTAGTTCTTTACCCACAAGTCCCCAAACCCTTGGAGTATCCTAAGTGTGAATGAGAAGGTATTCTGTTAATGAAGTCACTTTAGGAAAGTATCTAAAGACAGAGCTTGGTTGCTAGGGAACTGTCTGATTTATTAGAGGGTTAGCACTTATCATTATTTTTCCCTGCTCTCACCATAGAGGGAGAGAGACTGGAGGTTAAATTGATCAATGATCAATGACAAATGAATTGACCAGTCATACCTATGTAATGAAAACTAAAAAGGAGTGGCTTCAGCAAGTCCTAGGTTGGTGAGCATATAGAGATTTGGGGAGAAGCCCCACATCAAGAGAGTGCTGGAGCTGTGTTTCCTCTCCCAATCCCTACCTCACTTTATATAACTCTCACCTGATTTTAAGACTAATATACTTTGGAATAAATCAGTGATATCACAAATAAGATGGTTTTCTCTTCTCTGTGAGCTCTTTAAACCAAATAGGGAGTCTTGGGATGCTGTGATCTTTAGCCTGAACAATGGGGACTTGCAATTGGGACCCAAGCCTACTAGTTGTGGGAATCTTCTGTCTTTAATAAGCTGGCTAGGAGCACGGGATTTGCAAATGGCTGAGAAGTGAGTCTGAGACTTTGGAATCTAGTGGTGCCTCTAATTCATGTCAGAATTAGAATTGAACTTAAATCTCAGGCACCTTGCAAGAACTTGATAATTGCTATTTGTGGAGAAGCCACACCTCTCTGAAATTGACTAAAGGACACTCTCATTGTTCATTTACCTGAGTGTTTATCTTTTTTCCAGTACCACACTTTCTTGATTATTCTAGCTTTACAATATAATTTAAAGTAGGGAGAAACAGAGGATTCTTATCTTTTCTTATTTTTTTATTTAAACATTTATTTTATTAAAGCACCAAGATTTGCAAAGTTATTCAGAGTTGAGTTTTAGACACATAGTGTTTTATCATGGATCTCATCAGAGTCAACTTCCATCCACCTATATAATTTTTATCATTTTTATTAAAGCCAGAATTTAAAATAGTGTTAATTATCCTTTTTGTGCACACATGGTCTCAGTGTTACACGCATCACCAGAGTGCTGACTTTCCTCCACCAGTGTTCCAAAGGCACCTGCCACTCTTGGCTTCCATATTCCCACCTCAAGGTGTGCTCATTTCTATAGACAAAATATTCAGTTCTCATGACTTTGGCCATTTGTCATCTTCTTACAAGATTTCTTTATATTCCATGTATAAAAGATAAAATTTTAAAATTCTATTGAGGTGACCCTACACACATATAGATTATTAAAACTAAACTCCTGAAATTCTGCTAAGTTGTAAATCAATGATAAGTTGATATAAACTTTCTTCTCAAAAAATTATATATTTGGAAAAATTATATACTTGGGCCAGGAAAGATATTACAGTGGGTAAGGCTCTTGCTTTGCACTTGCTGATGAGGGTTTGTTCCTTGCATACCCATATGGTCACCTCAGCCCACCAGGTGTGATTCTTAAGTACAGAGCCAGAAGTTGTAACTGCTGAGCACCATAGGTGTGGCCACAAAGCAAAAAAAAATACAAAAGACATATGAAAAAATGTTCATCATCATTAATCATCAGAGAGATGCAAATCAAAACAACAATGAGATATCAGTTCACACCACAGAGACTGGCACATATCCAAAAGAGCAAGAACGACAAGTGTTGGCGTGGATGTGGAGAAAACCCCTCCACTCATTCACTGTTGGTAGGAATGTCGACTGGTACAGCCTTTCTGGAAAACAATATGGACATTCCTCCAAAGACTAGAAATCGAGCTCCTTTTTGACCCAGCCATACCACTCCTGGGAATATACCCTGGGAAGCCAAAAACACACAGCGGAAACACCATCCACACTTTTATTTTCATAGCAGCACTATTCACAATAGCCAGAACCTGGAAACAACCAGTATGCCCAAGAACTGATGACTGAATAAAGAAACGTTGGTACAGCTACACAATGGAATACTATGCAGCTGTTAGGAAAAATGAAGTTATGAAATTTGCCTATAAATGGATGGACATGGAAAGGATGATGTTGAGTGCAATTAGTCAGAAGGAAAGAGAGATATAGAATCACTGCATTTATTTGCATGGCAAATATATATATATATATATATATATATATATATATATGTATTATGACACCAAAATCCAATGTTAGGAGAAACATGGGCCAGGAGGTCTTACCAAAAGTGGAAATTACCGCAAACATGTGGGAGTCAAAGGTTAGGTAAGACAGAGAAGGGACCATGTGTGAATAAATGTCGAAAGGGCTAATACCAACCTGGACCTGAGCATTAAATACAAGGCAAAAAATGCACATGATGGCCTCTAAGTGTATGCAGTGCAACCTACAATGTATAAGAGAAGGAAAAGAGAGAGAGGGAGAGAGAAAAGAGATAAAGAACCTGCCATTTAGGCAGGCTATAGGAAGGGGAAGGAATTGGGGACATTGGTGGTGGGAAATGGGCACTGGTGGAGGGCGGGTGCTGAAACACTATATGACCGAAACCTCTAAACATGAACAACTTTGTAATTGTATATCTTACGGTGGTATAATAAAATATGTAATAAAAATACAAAACTGTGTATATATTTTTCAGCTTGATCACTTAATCACTTGACATCCCGTTATTCATTGATTTGCTTGAGCAGGCACCATAACATTTCCATTTGACCCTATCATGTGCCAGTGTAGCCAAATGGCATCTGCTTGCTTCAGAAATATGAAGAGCCTCAAACCGTTCGTTCAGTGTCTTGATGAAAAAGTCCGACCATTTTGTAGGTGGGGCGGCCACATGATCTTTTGACATCAGGTGGAATCCAGTCAGTAACGGCTCTAGTCTAGCAGTCATCTCCAAATCGCATTACATGTCCAGCCCATCTGATTTTCGATGACTTGGCCAACGAGACAGGGTCCCTGACTCTGGATCGTCAATGGAGGTGGGAACTCCGGATTCTTTCTCTCACTTGAGTGAGGCTTGATATTTCAAGCATAGCTCTTTCAATTCCTCTTTGGGAGACCCGAATAGCGTTCTCACCCTGCTTTCGTAGGGTCCAGGTCTTTGAGGCATATGTTAATGCAGGGAGAATAGTGGAGTCAAAGAGATGTACCGAAGCCTGAGGTTCTTTTTCCTTTTAGCTATTTCTTCAATGCTCTTGAAGGCATTCCATGCTGCTCTCTTCCTCCTGTGCAGATCAGGTTTTAGGTTATTCATCATGTTGAGTTCTCGATCTAGGTACACTTAACTGCTGCATTCAGAGGTGATTGTTCCGTTGAGAGTGAATGGGGCATCTTGAACCAGTTCATTTTTCATGAACATTGTTTTGTTGAGATTCAGCTGTAGACCTATCTTTCCCACATTCTCGGTCGAAGTCAGCCAGCATTTGTGCTGCTTGGCTAATATTTGGTGTTATTAGAACGATGTCATCAGTGAAGCAGAGGTGGAGCAAGTACGAAAGATCAAGTACGAAATCATTGGTATGACTGAGACAAGGAGGCGTCAATCGCATCATGCCATTTCTGACACCAGAGAACAACTGTTCCTCAGAACATGCGATAAAAAGAGACATTGGTGGTGTCTGTGTCCTTGTCCACAGGAACTTGACCATGAGCATTGATTCATTTGAATTCCTAACAAACAAGATAGGATGATTACACTTGAACAGATGTGGCCCACAGCTGGCAGTTTCTATCTTTGTTGTCTATGCACCAACATCCACATACAAGGAAGAAGAAATTGAGAAATTCTACATGGACCTGGAGGAATTCTATAAAGAAGATCACACCTTCTACAAGATCATAGTCGGTGATTTTAATGCCAAGAAGATTGACTGAAGAACTCCGCATCGGGACCCATGACCTAGAATGGAACGAACAGGGTGAGAGATTATCTGAGTTCGTCATGTCCTCCAAGACCATTCATGGGAACTCACAGTTCCAGAACACTGAATCTAAACATTGGGCATGGGAATCTCCTGGTGGACAGTTCCACAATGACATTTACCACATCATATTTAATCGATGGTTTTGCCTGACCATGTCACATCGGACCACTGTCTCCTTCATGCAGAATTCTACTTCACACAATGGGGAGAAAAGGCTGCAAAGTTTAAGAGAACTCCCAGAATGACCACCAACTGAGAACTCTTTGGCATCATTGGGGAAACATGGGAAGATGCCATCATTGACGACATTAACAAAGAATACACCCAACATGGCAAGGCGAGAGCCTAAGGCAACCAAATGCTAATGTCCAAGCTCACAACGCAGTGCAGAGAAGAGATAAAGGAAGACCTCAAAAAGAGCAGAAATGATGGCCGATGCAGCAGAAGCTGGGAAAAGCATTTGTAACGCCTGCCTGTCTTTCACCAACTATAAGACCAAGATGACTGCCCTCTCACATCCTGATGATTTGGTTACATCTTCCAGAAAGGCAATGGAGAAGATTACCCATGACTTATACTTGGATCTCTTTGATAGCCACTTCCACCTGACCACATACCAAATTCAGCAGAATGGATATGTCTTTCACAATGTTCTCCCTTCTGAAATATAACATGCCATTTTGTTGGTAAAGAAACAAACAGCACCCGACCCAGACAAAGTCAGACCCGGACACCATATTTTTCAGCTATGTATTTAAAAAAAGCTAACAGAATAATTCTATGCTGATAAATTTTAAAATTGTAACAAAATAGATAAATCCTAAATATACATAATTTAGTAAGTGTGAAATTGGTACCTGAAGTCTGAGGAGGTAGTTGTGGGAGTTTACTGTCTACAATAAGTTGATCTGAAGCACAGGGTTTGCAAGTAGCTGAGAAGTGGGTCTGATACTTCTTATTGATTGATTGATTGATTGTGGATTGTTCTTAGACTCCAAATACTGTCAGTTCCCTTAAATGTTAGTCTGATCAGGAAGTACTGGAAGGTATGATGTGTAATAATTGGTGCAAAACTTTATTCTTTGAAGGGTTGCAGATGAAAAAAATCATCTAGAGAGCTTCCTGGCTAATTATTTTATCTTTATTATACCACAGTGAGATATACAATTACAAAGTCGTTGATGATTGAGTTTCAAGACTTCTCTTTTAGAAAATTTTAAGAGAAAGCCTGAATATACCTAAAGGAATAACACAACCTCTAAGAATATGTATCACAAGTCATAATGCTGAGAGAGAAAAGCAATATATATATATATATATACACTGATGATATATATATATATATATATATATATATATATATATATATATATACTGATGGAGGGATGAGTGTTGTAACACGGTATGACTGAAACCCCATCATTAACAGCTCTTTGTAACTGTGTATCTCATGATGATTAAATTAAAAACGTGTATTTTATCCCCAAAAGAGCATACTGATTTTATCTTAGAAATATAATGCTTAGGTATCTGCATTAATAAGAAAATATTATAATAAAAATTCCTATAGAGAAAAACTCACCTGAATAGGCATAGAAAATACAATGTAAATGAGAAATGACTTTATTATTGAGAAGTATAAAATACCAATACTGCCACAATTTGATGTTGAGATTATCAAAAAGTCAAGTTCATGTTTCAATCCAGTTTTTCTACTCTCTAATGCCCCATAATTCCTTGCTATAGTCTGCCATGTTTAAATGATCCTATCTGTCTCCTGCTTTCTAAAGTAGCACTCAAAGACTCCAATAGATGAGTAACAGCTACCACACTGTTGCCCATGCAACCAAGCATGTTTTGCCCTTTTGTCCTGACTCATCTTCCTTTATTTTGATTTTTTCTCCTGAGGTTGCTCTGGTGGGCACTTTTCAATAATGAAAAATATATGTTACTGATATACTTTTCAAACCTAGGCAAAAGCATTAGTGTCTGCTCATCCTCTTTTGCCAAATTGTTCTCTACCATATTAATTCCCTGTTCCGTGGTTTCCTAGCTGCCTCCCCTAATGCTGTGAGCATCAGTTGGTTGGTTGCACAGTTAGGTGCAGTTTAGAAGCTCCATTCTTCTGTTAAATCATGGTCATGTCCTCGTGATCTCTCTGCCCCCTTGACATAACCATAATTTTGGTTGGACCAAATTGGTGTCTTTGGGGCTCACCACACTAACTCACCTTGGGCTTTCCTGTTCTTCAGTAGTAGGTTGTGAAAAGATATCCTCTATATGGAGTTGTGTAGCAGGTTTTCCAAACCTTAGGGGCAATAGGAGACTTATCATCTTACTGATCACTTTACATTCATTCTAAATTTGATCATTTTAAGATTATTTTTGAAAATGTGACACTACATAAGACAGAGGAAGTGACAAACTTTTGTTTGCACAATGAATGGGATATATAGGTTTCATACCAGTATTGTCTTTTCTTTCCTCTTAAGAAAAAAATGCTGGATTTAGAGATGACTACAAGAGTATGCTACCCGCACGGCAGAGCCTGGCAAGCTACCCGTGTCGTATTTGATATGCCAGATACCAGTAATAATTATAGACCTCATTCCCATGACCTGATGAAATGGTTTGAGGCTCTTCATGCTCCTGGAGCAAGCAGGTGCCCTTGGGCTATACTTGCATGGGACAGGTCATATGGAGATGTTACTGGTGCATGCTTGAGCAAATCGATGATGAACGGGAAGACAGTGATACAGTGATAAGAAAAAATGCTTGGAAAGGAAAGTTGATGGAGATGGAAGAGAATTGAAAACTTGACCAAACTATAATTATTTTAGGTGGGCACAAAAATATAGGAATTGCCTCAATTACCTCCAGGGAATATAAGCTTAGAATTGATGAGTGCAGAGTTTCTCATCCCAATTTCTGTTCATAACATGGCATGTTGGTAGCATGCTTGAGTCTTTCTCTTCCAAACACTTTACTTTCGTATTTTGTATCTACATCACTAATTGACTGTTGTAATTCACCCACCGAGAATTTTCTCTCTAGCCTCTCTGAATGTAAAGTACTGCCATGTTTGTGTCAGGCAATGGGAAATTCTCAGACATCAGTTAATGGGAGCTTGTGTGGAGGTTCTAGCAGGGAGCCAGCAGGAGAGGGCCTAGCCTACTAGCAGCCCAGCTCATCAGACCATCAGGAGTTTTCCTGGAGCAAGCAGGTGCCCTTGCGCTCTACTAGCATGAGACAGGACATAAGGAGATGTTACTGGTGCCTGCTTGAGCAAATTGATGATGAATGGGAAGACAGACAGTGATACAGTTAATGGGAAAGAAATCTTATTAGTTTATTTCAACTTCCTACTGCCCCTCTTCATTTAGATTTTGAGTAAGTAGTCATTTTTCAGGTGATAAAGCTTTATCTTTTTTGTATTTAAGCAAAGACTAGTAGTTAGAAATTATATTGATATTTGTAAATGCATACCTTATGTAAATAGTGTTACTGAAAAAATCAAAATGTTATAGTGAATGTTACAGTGAAAAATAAAAAGAATTCCTTTAAAACAAAAATGACCACTGCAAACCACTCAGCTTTGATAACTTTTTCTTCATTTAGCCTTGACCTTGGCCAAAACATAATTTATGATGTGGGTGAAAATCTAGAGTACATAAACTTTCCCATACATGTTTAGAACTTGCCAGTTTCTGTTTTAAAAAATAAATCATATTGCATCTGTAGTAAATGAATCAGAAAGTCTATGCATATTATAAATTTATGTAATTATTTCATATAATGTTTATGGTGTATCTTTCTATATTATATTTTTAAATTATCCCTTAAAGTCAATTTAAAAATTAAAAGTAAAGTACTATATTAGAAGTTTGGAAAATAAACTATAGCACCTGCTTCCATAATAAGAACGAGCATTCCTTGTTCATGTCATCCTTTACCTCTACTGTGGAGTTCTTAGGGGTAATATTCTGTAATAGCCTGGTTTATAAAAATGTTATTAGTTTCTGCCAATTCCTAAATACTGCATTTATACTTTTATTTCTTCATTCTGGTGGAAAAGATGAGGGCCTTATCATCATTTAGTCCAATATTTCAATGAAATCATATTTCTTTTGAGCACCTTCGTCATTGGATTCCGTTGTAAATCAAACAATTGGAGTATACCTCTGTGGCATTAAGTAGCTAGTATGTGTAAGCTACCACTTTGCACTCAGCCAAGGACTATTACTATTACTGTATAGGGCCCAGAGGAAAATGAAAATGTAGGAACAGTTGTTCAGCTTATTATGATTGTCAAGAAGCTAACAATAGGAGCTGGAGCTATAGCACAGCAGGTAAGGTGTTTGCCTTCTACAGAACAGAGACAATCACATGACCCCCTGAAGTCCTCCACCCCTGTGTCTGTAGACCATATCTTGATTTACTCATCTGTCATTGGGCTCATGGGTTGCTTCCAGATCTTGACTAATTTTACTTGTGTTGTAATGAATATAGGTGCTCCTATAGCTTTTCAAGTTAGTGTTTCTCTGGTACAGATACATTGGAGTGGAATTTCTAGATCATATGGTAGATCCAGGGAGAACGTCCTTGCATTAACATACGCCTCAGAGGCCTGGGCCCTATGAAAACAGAATGAGAATGCTATTCTGGTCTCCCAAAAAGGAATTGAAAGAGCTATGCTTGGAATATCACACCTCACTCAAGTGAGAGAAGGAATCCTGAGTTCCTGTCTCATTGGCCAAGGCATCGAAAATCAGATGGGCTGGACATGTAATGTAATTTGGAGATGACCGCTGGACTAGAGCTGTTACTGACTGGATTCCACGAGATGTCAAAAAATCACGTGGCCGCCCACCTACAAGAGGTCAGACTTCTTTGTCAAGACCCTGAACGAACGGTTTAATATATATATATGGGTTTAATTCCTGATACTGCCAATGGTGCCATGAGCCCTGCCAGGATCTCAGAACATAGAGCCAAGCTCTGAGCACTGCTGGGTGTGGTCCAACCTTCCACTTCCAAGTGAATTAAGAAACAAACCCAACACAGGTTCACTGAATCGAAGATGAACTAAGAGGAATTTAACTTGACTATTTAAAATCTATGGAGTTGGAGAGATGTTTCTTATACAGGAGACATAGGTTGAGTCCCCAGAACCACGTGACCCCCTTGAGCAACTTGAGTGATAGTACTGTGGGTAGAGTGCTTGCCTCACAAGTGACCAACTCAAGGTTTGATCCCCAGCATCTCATATAGTCCCCCAAGCTCTGCCAGGAGAGATTCCTGAGTTTAGAGCCAGGCATAATCTCTAAGTACTGCTAAGTGTAATTCCAAACTTCCTGGCCCTATTTCTCCCCAAAAATAAAAACAAAAACTAGAAAGGCCTTTTAAAAGTGTCGAGCAGTATGCAGGCATCTGATTGAATCATTTCCACTTGGTATAACCTTACACATTTTTTTTTTTACAGATGCATAAACTGAAACTTGGAAAGATGGTGGAATGAACTATGATGATCACTCAGAAGAGTTGCCATTACAGTGCATTGGGAAGCTCAGAGTGTTTTCCCTGCCATCTTGCCTGAATCCTCTCTGTATGTCTGCCGTCTTGCTTGCATTTTTGTTTTTGTCTAGCACATCCTCAATAATTTAATGCTGTTTCATTTCTTTTCTTAATTTCTAATATAGCGACCAGCTAGCATAGTTTCTGCATTTGTAGCTGAATCTCTATCATTGTAGTTTCCCACACTATTTTCCATGAGAAGTTCCTCCAGCTGCTAAACTAGTGTTCCCTTTAGCATTCCTGGTGCACTGTGTTTATATAATCTTGCTGTTCTTTCTGTCCACCATTATTTATATTTACGTGTCTGTGTGCTCCGCTAGAATGCAAGTGGTCTGAAGCCAACAGATGTGTGAGACTTTCTTTCCTTTAAATCTCAGAGTATGGCAGGGAGGTATCTACATATTTGATACTGTGGTTTGGAGATGATTCACCAGATCATGTGAAAAGGGGACCGTGTCATCGTAAGAGTGGAGCTTTTAATGAAATGTGCAGATAAGTATGGGCAGTTTAGTCAGATTGACACTGGTTCTGCCTGTTTTTATTAATCAATTTTCTGAAGGAAGATAGAGGACTCTATAAAAGCTAAAATGCTTTTGTGGGGTGTGAGAATGTTGAGTGAATTTTAAGGTATTTGAAAATAGGAACAATTTGTTGTTCTTTTTTTTGTTGTTCTTAATTTTCTACCCAGTGCATTGGGAAGCTCAGAGTAGCCTTGCTCACATAATTTGGATTATTTCAAAGTATGCTGACTAGTAAGCCAAAGACAAGAAGGTGCTCCAAAAATGAACTGAATTTTGTAGTAAGTACATAGCACACTTTGACTTGAATTTTATCTTCTGAGCCCACCTCATGCTGACCTCTTGATAGTCAGGAATTCCTAAGAGATTTTCACCAATATTATTATTATTATTTTTATTATTTTTAATATACTTTCAATCATATTCATGAATCCAATCATATCCAATCTTTCATTTTTATTTCCTGCAGCAATTTTCATGCTTATCCTTTGATTAAAGGACAGTGTGAATTTGATATGAAACAAAATTGCATTGTATGAATATTCTTATCCTGAGGATTTGTTTTGATCCCATGAGAAGTCTGTTTTTTTTTAACCTCCTGTCAAGTCTCTAAAGGGAGTTCCATAGCAAATCTGGGGTAATAAAGGCATTCTTATTGTAATACAACAATTCTTTTTAGGAATAATGTGTATATATTTATCAAATATATATATTTATCAGTAGTTTCTATTTATATTTGCCTAAACTGAATAAAATGTTCCACCCATTTGAAGATTTCATGCGTTTGCCTGCCATTTCCCAGTTCTGTGGCCTACCCCTTCAGTGTTTGTCTCAGTGACAATTACCATTACAGAACCTGTACTTTCCTTGCACAAAACTTTAAAAGTTCTCTGTCTGTCTGTCTGTCTGTCTCTGTCTCTGTCTCTCTCTGTTTTTATGCCACCACTGTGAAGATCTTATCCCTGGCCCTGTCCTCAGGGTCACTTCCTGTTGTGCTCAGAAGACCATATGGGTCCCTTGGTTCGAACCCAGGTTAGTCGCATGCTAGGCATGCTCTACCTGCTATACAGTTGCTCTGACCCTTCATATCCTCTCAATGATACTAAGAAATTAGAGATCAAGAGAATGTCATGAAAAATATGAATCTTGATTTAGAGGTGTTTTTCTTTTTTCCTTTGTTTGAAAGTGAAATAGGCATTAGGTAATGGAAGTTTGATCAGTGTTTGATTTGGTTAATGTTTCACTTGACTGTTTGACATGAATCTCCATTAATGAATGAAACATGGTTTGTTTCATTACGTACATTTGTTTCATCCTTGTTAGACCCTATGAAATCAGCTGACACCACGGACATCCTGTCATTATAAGGAGTACATGCTCTCATGATGGATTATCCAGATCTTCTTCCCTGTCACCTGTTTTTGCATCTCATCCTTTCCCTAAATACTGCTACATGCTCAGGTTTCGCCCTTCTCTATCTTCTCCAGCAGATTTTGTTTTAAATAAAATAGTTCTTTTTCTATGTGAAGTAATGTTATATGTTAACCTAGTGAGACAAAAAGAAATTTCTAAAAGGATTCCATTGCTGTGTAGGTCTTTTATGCATGTGAGTAACATCTACAATCAGCTGCCTCCAAGTAAAGGAGGTTAACCTTAATCATATGAAAGAGATTAGTCTAATTAGCCAAACACCTTACAAGCAAAAACTGAGGGTTATTTATAGATGCTGGACTACCCTGTAATTCCAGATTCTCCATAACATAGTTGTAATAAGTCAGTTTCATTGACACAATTTCTTATTTTCTCTGTGCTATTTTGTTCTCAAGTTATAACCTGTCTCTACATTTACCTCAATTTCTACACCTATATCTACTCCTTTCTATGTCTATATTTATCTCCTCTCTGCATCTCCGTATCTCTCTCTATCTCTATGTCTATCTGTCTGTCTGTCTATCTATCTATCTATCTATCTATCTATCTATCTATCTATCTATCTATCTATCTATCTATCTATCTATCTATCTATCTATCTATCTATCTATCTATCTATCTATCTATCTATCTCCTATCTATCTATCTATCTATCTATCTATCTATCTATCTATCTATCTATCTATCTATCTACCTACCTACCTACCTACCTACCTACCTACCTATCTATCTATCTATCTATCTATCTATCTATCTATCTATCTATCTATCTATCTATCTATCTATCTATCTATCTATCTATCTATCTATCTATCTATCTATCTATCTATTCTTCATTTTTTTAACTTTCTTTTCTTCTTCTTCTACTATCACTATCTATCTATCTCCGTCTATCATCTATCTCTCCCTATCTATCTATCCAATAGTATTTTGTCTATTTTTCTGGGAATTCTAACCAATAAACCCTATTTCAAGTGTCTATATACATAATCATACTTTGATAACTCAGAATGAGGTGCTCTGCATTAATTTTGATTGTGCCAATTTTATTGAAGAGTAATTTTTTAACACTTAATCTATAAACATTTTATGACCATCCATGTTGGTCATAAAATGTCCCTTGCAGGTTTGTACACAACTTCTGGCCATGCCCTACTCACTATTCTTTAGCAATTGTGTTTAAAACCTTCCACAGAAAGGGGCTGGATCAATAGCCCAGCGAGTAGGGCATTTGCCTTGCACGTGGCCAGCTCATGCTGGCCCGGGTTCAATCCCCTGGCATCCCATATGGTCGCCCAAGCACCACCAGAAGTAATTCCTGAGTGCAGAGCCAGGAGAAGCCCCTGAGCATTGCCGGGTATGACCCAAAAAAGAAAAAAAAAACCTTCCACAGAGAGCACCCTGTTACTATTTCCTGTTCGTATTTTCTTGACACTGTTATGGAGCCCAGAAATGAGACAATCTTACTAAATTACTGAATAGGTAGGGGAATAAGAATTGTATCACTGTATAACTGTCTTCCCATTGTTCATTGATTTGCTCGAGTGGGCACTAGTAACATCTCCATTGGTCCTGTCACAAGCAAGTGCAACCCAAGGACATCTACTTGCTACAGGGACAGGAGGAGCCCGAACCATTCTTCAGGTTATGGAACTGAGGTCAATAATAGTTACTAGTCTTTGGCATAAAAAGTGAATAAAACACGGTAGCTTGCCAGACTTTACCATGTAGGTGGTATAGTCTCAGTAGAAGGCCCTCAACCCAAGCATTTACTGATGAAACTTAAAGGGGGAAGATCAGGTTTTCTCTTGATGGAGCTCTGAGGAACTGTGGAGTCTGGATGTTGAGAATGACTAACTGCATGATGTGTGGTTTGCCCTGGCTTCTTGCCAGGCTTACTGGTATCAGTTAAAACATGTCTATAACTGTTTACTATGTATAAATTTGAAATAAATTGGGAAGAACCTTATGCAAAATTCAGTATGCTATAAAAATATCGCTTAGCTGCAAAGCGGCCGCACGCCAAGGGACATGTGGGTCTAGCGTGGGTGGGTCTCTCTCTTCCGGGGCAACTGGCATGGAGGCAGAGGAAAGGGCAGGGCCCAAAACTCCACTCCAAGTCTGGCCAGCATGGTATCTCCCCCGCTCATGAGAGCAAACCCTTGGAGCAATGTTGGACTCGGCCAGGGGATGGCTGAGCTCCTTACCGGGAGGTCAGCTCCATGGGTTGCTTCCACATGGGGCCGGCTGAGCAGTGCAGCTGTGGGTCTGAAGTGGATGGGTCTGGATCTCTTCCAGGGTTGCAAATTAGCTGAGTCTGGCGTGGGTGAGTCTCTCTCTTCTGGGGCAACTGGCATGGAGACGGAGGAAAGGGCAGGGCCCAAAACTCCACTCCGAGTCTGGCCAGCATGGTCTCTCCCTGCTCATGAGAGCAAACCCTTAGAGCAATGTTGGACTCAGCCAATGGATGGCCGAGCCCCTTACCGGTAAGGCTTTGTAGGAAGACTTTGCATTTATCAAATAGCATCGGCCAAGCCAACACTCATTCAACTTCATAGGAGTTGGAAGAGCTTTAGGAAGAAGTGAAGTAAGACATGAATGTCATCCCCCCATTCACCAGACAGGAATTTGAAAAGACTCAGTCAGCATGCAATTGCTAAAGAAATGTAAGCAAATGAAAGAAAGTTTAGAGAAATAATTGGTGAAGAAAATTTAGAGTTCAAAGAATGCACAGCAGGCCAAGAAGATAACTGAAAGGTGACGTGACAGTTAAACATAAACAGTAAGAGCTTAGAATTCTTGGTCTGTACTAAAAATTTCCCTCACTTTATAGACTATGTATGTATATGCCAGGGAAACTGAAAGTAAAGTTTTTAAAATAAAGCTCTCTTTTACCTTAACTTTGTTTTAAAAGTCAAGTTATTTTCCATAAACTTCCTTGAATGTACAATGGAGCATTGACAAGTCTCAATTTTCCCATCTGGAGAAAGAAGTAAACTGACACAGGTATTATTACATTTATTGTGTCTCTCTGTTCCAGGAGAGACTACTTAGATTCTTACAGAATTCTCTGATCCCTTTTTTTGGTATTTGGGCTATACCTGGAGATGTTCAGGGGTTACTCCTGGCCCTGTGTTTAGGAATCACTTCTAGTGGGCTCAGGGGGACCATATGGGATGCTGAGGATCTAACAAGGGTCAGCCACATACAAGGTAAACACCCTACCCATTATACTACAGCTCCAGCTCCAGGGCTCTCCCTTTTTAAAAGGAGGAATTCCCATCTGATCATCACAACATCCCTTAACTTCAATGACATACTCACAGTTTCAGCCTTTTCCTTTCCCTCCTCATGTAATTGTGCAGTAAGTTCCTCATCGAATTAAACTGAAACATAGTCCTTAATGAGGAAGTGTCACCTCTCATTATCAAGACTTCAATCTGGTGAACTATAATATATATCCTACTTACGCATTCTACCTGGTTCATGTTTTATTTAAACGTGTGCACTTAAATGGAGGGGGTGCTTCAGAATCTCAAAAAAATGGAAGGGTGATTAAAGAATATGTCTTGTGCTTTTCAAATGTTTATTCTGCAAAACCATTTAGCTCAATAAACAAACTTCAGGCAAAAAGAAAAAATAAGAATTATTCTCACAATTCTTGCGCTGCTCGGCCGGCCCCATGTGGAAGCAACCCATGGAGCTGACCTCCCGTAAGGAGCTCGGCCATCCCCTGGCCGAGTCCAACATTGCTCCAAGGGTTTGCTCTCATGAGCGGGACGGGGGGGAGAGACCATGCTGGCCAGACTTGGAGTGGAGTTTTGGGCCCTGCCCTTTCCTCTGCCTCCATGCCAGTTGCCCCGAAGAGAGAGACCCACCCACACCAGACCCACATGTCCCTTGGCGTGCGGCCGCTTTGCAGCAACGCAATATTTTTATAAGATACTGAATTTTGCATAAGGTTCTTCCCAATTTATTTCACATTCATACATAGTAAACAGTTATAGACATGTTTTAACTGATACCAGTAAGCCTGGCAAGAAGCCAGAACAAACCACACATCATGCATTTAGTCATTCTCAACATCCAGACTCCATACAGAGCTCCATCAAGAGAAAACTAGATCTTCCCCCTTTAAGTTTCATCAGTAAATGCTTGGGTTGAGGGCCTTCTACTGAGACTATACCACCTACATGGTTTAAGCCTGGCAAGCTACCGTGTTTTATTTACTTGTTATGCCAAAGACTAGTAACTATTATGGACCTCAGTTCCATAACCCGAAGAATGGTTTCGGGCTCCTCCTGTCCCTGTAGCAAGTAGATGTCCTTGGGTTGCACTTGCTTGTGACAGGACTAATGGAGATGTTACTAGTGCCCACTCGAGCAAATCAATGAACAATGGGAAGACAATGATACAGTGATAGTGATACAGTGAAAGCCTTCCTCAGCTAGGGGAGAGTGCTGGAGTCAGAAAACTTTGTCTTTAGTTTCTGGCTTCACCCATTACAATCTTTCTGAACAGAAACACATGAGTTCTTCAGTTCCTCAGTTTTCTTACCTGTAAACAGAGCAAACAAAATCTATCATGAGGCTTAAATGGATATAAAAAATAAAGATTTGACTAGTTCACACTCTTGTTATTAATTATCAAAGAGTATTTGTTTTCCATTTGCAAAATAACAAATTCACATTATATCTGTCAATTTTACCTTTCTTTTTCCTTTTTTGGATTTTTACTGATTGATTGATTGATTGATTGATTTATATTTTTTGCTTTTTTGGGTCACACCTGGCATATGCTCAGGGGTAACTTCTGGCTCTTTGCTCAGGAATTACTCCAGTCTGTGCCCAGGGGACCACATGGGATGCCGGGGATTGAACCTGGGTTCGGCTGCATACAAGGCAAACATCCTCCCTGCTGTGCTATTGCTACGGCCCCTTCTTCTTCCTTTTATTTAGGAGAATAAAATGCTATAGGAGATGAGTACTATTGAATATTGTTATATTACTTAATTTAGGGGAAGAAACTTTGAGACTATAAAAAATTAAATTTACTATTTATGAGTCACCATAGAGACAAGTGTGTGGTCACTATAATGACCTTAATCAACTCTCTCCAGCGGAAATTATTACCATATAAAATTAGATATGGCTGCTTCTATGAAAAGACCAAGTAAAAATAAGTCAAACTATCTTGATGACAATGTCTGCCAAATTTGGTATCATGGTGTAGTTCTAAAAATGTTATTAAATGGTAAGTGGACACCCTGCTAGATTCTCACATGACCAATTTTTGGTTTGTCCTTTTACTTCTGAATTGGCAGAACATTCTTAGATGGCATTATTCCCTGTACCCTCTTTAGTCACCTTTCTCATTATGGGTCTTGGCTTTTATGACTGCTGTTGATGCTACTAATATTTTTCTCTGAAGAGTTTTTCAATGAATTTTTATACATTTATGACTAAATAAATCAAACAACTGAACATCAATGCCTATAGATAACTAATAGAGTGAATTTTATTTTAGGTAATTGTTTTAGAAAAGAAATGATCAATTCTTATATAACATGGTAAGAAAGGGGCTGGAGCAATAGTATAGTGGGTAGGGCATTTGCCTTGTACTGACTGACCTGAGTTCTATCACTGGCATCCCTTATGGTTCCTTGAGCACCACCAGAAGTAATTCCTATGTGCAGAGCCAGTAATAACCCCTGAACATTGTCGAATGTGATACCACCTGCTACAAAAAAAAGAAAACCCATGTGATGAAATCCTCATAATACCAAATTATTTTTTTTAAATTTTTTATTATACCACCGTGAGACATACAATTACAAAGGTGTTCATAATTGGTTCTGGTAATACAGTATTCTAGCACCCATCCCTCCACCAGTGCCCCATTTCCACCACCAATGTACCCCACTCCCTCCAACCCACCCCCAGGCTGCCTCAATAGCAGGTAGCCCTGTTTCCTCTCTTTCTCTCTCTGTCTCTCTCTATCTGTCTCTGCATCTCTCTCCCTCTTCTTTTACACATTGTGGCTAGCCCTGATAATACCAAATTATTAACCTAACATTAATCTATATTTAGAAAAAAGTTTTCTAAATGATAATCATGAGTTTATTCCAAAATTATAAACTATTATCCAAAGTAAATTTTTAAATAGAGGCTCCAAGCTGAGTAAATACTAGATTTGCTTATATGAATGGTCCTCTTGGATGGTGACAATTTTCTTTATTCTCAGGGAGACTTAGGTGTGTTGTTGGAGATAAACCAGGGAAGAAGATTAGGTGACAACCAGAATTAAGGATGGGGTGTTTAGGAAGTAGGGGACTGAATGGAGAGTGTACCCCTTTGAGTAATTTGGAGGAATATTATTTTCTTTTATTTTTCTTTTATATAAGAATAATAATTATTTTGCATTAGATAAGAATCTCAGAACCTGTATTAAGAAAAAAGTTATGTAGTCAAGTTTAAAAATCCAAAACAAAATTGTCAAATTTTCAAGTGTATCTTTTGTAACTTGTTGGATAATATGTGAGTAGAAAGGTGAATTCTGAATTATTGGTTTTGTGAGCAAAGTGACTTTCAAAATCTAATCTTTACCAAGGGTGTGAATGTAAGTTCAGTCTCCCACCCCATAGATAAAGGAAGGCTCACTGCCATAGCAAGTTGTTTTTATTTCTGGGATTTTGTTTGCTATTTGTGGCATATGGTTTGCTAAGTAGAATATAAAAGTGCTCAAGATTTTGAGTACAACCTGGTTCTTACAGTCTGAGGATTATTTTCTTTGGGCATGATGGTGGCTTTTGTTTCTAAAGAAAAAGTCATTGAGGAATTCTTGGGATATATATTGAAATAACTCTAAAAATAACATTTTGGTACTTTAAATATAAACTAACCAGAAACACATGATTTTAGTTTCCTTTAAATCACAGAGGATTTTGCCTAAGAGAAAAATGCATGGCAAAACACATAATGGATAAATAGTGTAAGGCAGTAATCTAGTTGTACAAGTAGGTCAAGGATTGGGGAAGGTGACTTACAAATTTGCATTTAGGTGGAGTAGTTAGGGGCATATTACCTTTAGCTTGGAGCTGGAGGTAGATAGGACTTGAGCAATACTGTGTCATGGTGAGTGACTCTGGGTCTCTTGTTCTTTATCTGCAGACTGAACTACCAAATATAAACTTTTATTTGGAATACTTTAACAGAAATAAGACCAAGTTAGTAAAAATTCCAATTAAAAATACACCATGGAAATGAGTATTTACTGCTCTTCAAACAATGTGGCTTGCAATAACCCATTTCTCACTCATCATTTGCATTATCAGATTGGTAAGAGAGATTTATTGGTAAGAGCCTACTTGAGCAGAGTTGAATTACATAAAGATGCTAGAATGTATTGCAAGAATATTAGAATATCAATGTACTTAGTTGACATTGTATTAATTTATTTGTGAGCAAGTTTTATTTAAATATTTTCTTTTGCTGTGTTCTAATGTTGTTTAACAATTGATCATAGCTTAAATGGTTTACTAAAGTTACATCAAAACATCATGCAATTCTTGATGGTCACACAAATTCTATAACTATAAATTCTTATGTACTATTATAAATTCTAATTTAAATTAGAATTTAAATTCTTATTTAAATTAAAGAATTTAAATTCTTATTTAAATTATTACAAATTCTAATTTAACTATAAATTCTTAATGAATTTATAGTTAAAATTATGAATTATCAAAACTTTGAAGATAAATTATTTTCTTTGCTGGTCATTAGAGTGAGAAACTGACATTTTAGTAATGTTCTAGTTTTTGCTTTCAAAAGCATACAATTTTATATTTTTAGCAATTTGTATTTCCTTTAGATTTAACAGGGCCAGAAAACTTGTTGACTTTCTCTGAAAAAAATAATCATCTTTTTTAAAAAAAACATGGAACTGCGACCATGGACCTTGAGTTGGCTAGGTCTCTGACTCATCCAACAATGGCTGTGTAGAACTCGGTTGCCATTGGAACCAGCAGGGATATAAAGACATTCTCCCCCAAAGAATTTCAGAATTCCAGAGTTGGAATGGCAAGTGTCAGTTTGACTATAAGGCAAGGATATTTTCCTTCCTTGTTGTCTAACATCCTCTCTTCCAAGGTTGAGAGATGGGAAGCTCTGCATAAATATCTTTTGAATCACAAATAAATATACGCTGAATTTAGTTATGTTCTGTCATTTTTTTCCTTTTTTTAAACTATCTGAGCTTATATTTACCACTAGTAAGATGTATTTGCATAGCTGTTTCACTGTCACTGTATCACTGTCTTCCCCTTCATCATTGATTTGCTCGAGCGGGCACCAGTAACATCTCCATATGTCTTGTCTCATGCTAGTAGAGCCCAAGGGCACCTGCTTGCTCCAGGAACATGAAGAGCCTCAAACCATTCCATCAGGTCATGGGAATGAGGTATATAATTGTTACTGGTATTTGGCATATCAAATACTAGTAAACATGAAGAAGGTAGTGATGATAGTGAGTCTGACTCTCATCAGGGGTGGGAATGGAAATATGCCCTTCAGTCCAGGGAGGCAACCATGTCCAGCCAGGAAGAATCAGAGCTCCTAAGAACTGGACCAATATGTTGATCATTTAAGCAATTAAAACTACCAATGCAGGCAGGAGTGATAGTCGAGCGGGTAGGGCGTTTGCCTTGCACGTGGCAGGCCCGCACCTGCCCGGATTCGATCCCCGGCATCCCATATGGTCCCCCAAGCACTGCCAGGAGTAATTCCTGAGTGCAGAGCCAGGAGAAACCCCTGAGCATTGCTGGGTGTGACCCAAAAAGCAAAAAAAAAAAACTGACCAATGAGAAGTTATATTTTGAGCTGATGCTCAAACTTTAAATATAATATACTTAAAAATAAACCAAGAAGTAATGCAGTTTCCACTAAATCATCCATTTGTATATTGTTCCTTGATTATGTGACATCAGAGCTACCAGCCTTCATGAGTGTAACATAATAATCAGTGGCACCTCTCCCTCCTTCTGTACACTGCCTACTATCCTTATTGACAGGCTTGGAAGTTCCTGGTACTCACCACAGGCAAATGTACCTTTGCTGTCCATAGCACTGTTGATTGCGTGGTGCATCATTTCAAAATGGCCCCAGTGGAGATAACTACCTACCATTGCCAAGATTTCACATTTGCCTTCTCAGTAGCTCCAGTGGAGTTGAAGATCCCCACTGTTTCTTAAGTGTTTATGTTCTTTTCTTAGTATTGGTACAAGTGGTACCAATACTTTCAAAACATCTAATTTTGGGTCTTTCAAGAATGGGAACATCCTCAAAAGTCAGTACTGGGATCAACATCTTGAGGTCAGCATGGGGTGGGGGTTATGGGGAGAAGCCTATGAATCCCTCTGATCTCTCCACAAATCCCAGTGACTGCAGGTCAGCTTATAAGCAGAGTTTCATGGATTCAGTAATGGGGAGAACAGAAGGATGGGGAAGGCCTTCTAAGAGGAAACCTAGAAAGTCTTATTTTTAAAATTATTTTTGTATTTTTGGGTCACACCTAGTGATGCTCAGGACTTACTCCTGGATTTATGTTAAGGGCTCACTCCTGTAGTTGCTTTGGGTACTATATAAGGTACTGGGGATCAAAGGAGGGATGTCTCATGCAAAGATAATGCTCTCCCCACTATTGGAGTGCTATTGCTCCAGCCTCAGTTTTTTAATAAAGATTATTCACAATGAAATTATCACAGCATACAATTTAATACAAATTTTGCTTTTTCCCCATTTCTAAAAGCACTCACTTGATTTGCATTAGGTTGTGAGATTTATAGGAAATTCTTTGAAAACATTGATTCCTAGAGAAGGCACAAGGTAAAGGTATGAGGGTAAAGTACTGCATAAGTCTGAGTGTCCAACATGGTGTATTTTTTGTTTAGTTTTATCCATCCATCCATCCATCCATCCATCCATCCATCCACCCACCCACCCACCCATCCACCCACCCACCCATCCATCCATCCATCCATCCATCCATCCATCCATCCATCCATCATTTCTTTTTTTTTCTCTCTCTCTATCTATCTATCTATCTATCTATCTATCTATCTATCTATCTATCTATCTATCTATCTATCTATCTATCTATCTATCTATCTATCTATCTATCTATCTATCTATCTATCTATCTATCTATCTATCTATCTATCTCTCTCTCTAATCATGCTATCAGTACTCAGGGCTATTCATAGCAGTGTGCAGGGTATGTAGTGCCAGGGATCAAACCACAAGAAAGGAAAGTTGCTTTTAACCTCTATACTCTTTCTCTGATTCTAACATTGTGCTTTTAATTATATCTTCTTTTAAAATACTTACATAAGTCCTTTAACCTTGATTTTATAGGAGGAATATAAGAGTAGTGGATTAAAATTATTTTACCAAGACCAATAGTGATTGTAATTACTCAATCCAGGACAGTTTAGTAGTGAAAAATGCTTTGAGTGGATGAATGTATCATTATCAGATTGAGAGCTTCCCTTGCTTTCCTCTCCAAGAAGGACAACTGGCATAGACAGAAAATGCATGAATTAGAATCTCAATCTCTTTTAAATTTCTTAAAATAATATTTTTTCCAGGTCCTCTCATAATAAAATATTTTTAAAGGAACTGAAAGACTTAAAAAGTGGATAATGCACTTGTCTGGTCAGTGGCTTTTCGGGAGCCACTGGGGTCCCAAGGATATTAGGAAACGAGTTCCCTTCTACCTCTAAAACCAGCAGGGAATGGATGAAAATTTAGTAGTCCAGTGCAGTTTTAAAAGGATTTACTCTCACAGGTTCTGGTATACAATCCAGTAACAGAAAAACCCCGGACTTTAGGTTCTTAGTTGGGCTATGGACATGTAGGTTTAGAATCCTAGGCCAAGATGGCTGCTACTACATGCTAAGGCCCAATAGGGAAGAGAAAGGAGAGAAGGAGAGGAGAGGCAGAGAGCAAAGAGGAGCCAAAATGGCCAAAAAGGAGAAAGGCGAAAAGGCAAAAGCCCAGGAAAAAGCAGGCTACAGCTTTTATAACTTTTTAGCCCAGACCGGCCCACATCAACGGAAAGCATTTAGGGTCAATCCCCCTCAGGTAACTTCTCTCAGGACCTCACCTTGTCCCATTGAAATGTTAATATCGCCTCAGCCAAGATCTGCCTTGGAAGTGTCACTAAAGTCCTATGTAGAGTAGGGGAAGGGCATCTATCTGTACCAATGGATATTCAACAGCCAGGTATATATTTCTTCAAGCCTTCACAAGATTCTCATCTTTACTTCATAGTTGTTTTGTATATTAGCCTTTAGACTTATTAGAGAGCCACACATGCTTGCTTGGAGGCAATCAGCATTTCTCTCTGGTCTAATTACTTAGAGATCCTATGTGGCCAGGTAAATATACTGGTAAGATCTATCTAGTGCCACGATGATTGTGTAGCATGAGAGAAAATATTTATACTAACTAACATAGAATACATGGTAAGATATATTGTCACATAAAGTCACAGATTTAAACTGTTTTCTTGCCCCTATATCTACAAAGTGGCCCACAGGAGGTAACTCCAGGCAAGGTGCAGAGGCTCTGGGCAACAGTGTACTGCGACAGTGACTGACCTGAGTTTGATCCTCATCACTTCATATTGTTCCCGAAGCACAGCTTGGGTGATGCTTGAGCTTGAATTCAGAACAAAGTGTTGGGGATCTTTGGGGTCACCAACAGTATCAGGGTCCCTCGGGTTCCCTGTCACAATTGGGGCTGATGATTGTTCCCTCAGGCCAATGAACAAAGAACCATGAGCCCAGTTTAGAAAATCTAATAGTTTTACTTCTTACAGTTTCACTCCATGCCAACTGTTACACACACTCTGCCACACCACACTGGTGGATAGACTCATACACATGGCCCCCAAACTGTAAGAAACTAGAAGCTCTGCTGACTCCAGGCAGGGCGTGACCAAAGGTGTATGCTTATTCCTCCCACAATAAGGTAGACACTGACTTTTGAGGAATACATTGCTTTCTTTTTACAAAGACCCCATGAGGCCACACTTGCTTCCCAGGCTTAAGAGATGCTAATGCAGAGCATTGCACTTATCCTCCTAAGCTAGGAAACCACCATTTCTATAATATATCTGTTCTATTGTATAAACATAGTAAGAGGGACAGGCATATATAATTATAACTGAAATTACATCATCACTGAAATATACAGGGTGATCTTTCATGGGAAGATCACGTCATATGATCCAAACTATGCTCCCATGCCAGATTGATCATCTCTTCATCCCCCTCAGGGTCCGGTTTCCAACAAATCTTGCTCTGATCCAAGGCAAGTCTTAAGTGCTCTGCTCACACAAGGCCATTCAGAGCCATTATCTTATCAGCTTTGTTCTGACCTTGTTGAGTCAGAACAGGGTTATTCTAAAAGTTGTTCCATTTTGTAGCCAGGGTGATTCTTTTCCTGGTACCATCTAGTCCCTTGTAAGGACCCCTATAGGGGGAATGAGGAATTAGATTCAATCTAACTGGTACTGGGCCTTATAGCTGGAAAATATGGCGGAAACCCAGGGGTAAATAATTTAGAGTTAAGATAACTCACCACTCAGCTGCCCGACCATCTTTTTGTGTCATAGAAGAAACAAATCCCTTGGCCTAAACATCTGCAAAAGACTTATAGGAAGGAGAAAAACAATCCCTCATTAGCAATGCACAAATACAGGACTAATAGGTGGGGTGTAATCCAACAAGTAAGTCCTGAGCACTACTGTGAATGACCCCCAAACTCACCAAAATGCATCAACCCCTAAACCACAAATGTTTCTTTCATAATGTGAATCCTGGTACTGGAAGAAAGCATGAGCACCCCCAGGAAGTGGGGTCCTTATCTAATTGTACTTGGTATCAGCACAGCATTGGCAATAAAAGTTCCTTTGAAGTAACAACAAAATAAGTATCATCACTACGTGTATCAAAATAAGGGCTGGGCTTATCATGACAGTGAGATGTGGGGAGAGGGGTATATTAGAATGGAGGGTGGGGGGTTAGAGAGACTCTGAGACAATGATGGAGGAAACAGACACTCTGGTTGGGGGTGGGTGGTCACTATCACTATCACTATCCTCCTGTTGATCATCTATTTGCTAGAGCGGGCACCGGTAATATCTCCATATGTCCTGTCTCATGTTAGTAGAGCCCAAGGGCATCTATTCGCTCCAGGAACATAAAGAGCTTCAAACCATTATATCAGGTCATGGGAATGAACTAATATAATTGTTACTGGTATTTGACATATCAAATAAAACAGGGCAGCTTTCCAGGCTTGCCATGCAGGTGGCATACCCTTGTAGTTACCTCTAAATATAGCATTTATAGATGAACCACGCCAGATGCTTGCGGCCGCGAGACGGGCTGTGATAGGCTGTCGCTGGGTGGGAGTCTCGTGAGCAGCTGGGCACAGGGAGAGCAAGTAGCAGCTCTGCCCCCATGTCTGTAAGTCTCTGGTTCAGCATACCTGGGCTGGATTGAAAAAAAAAACCTGCTGCAGGGGTGGAACTCGATGAGATGGGCTGTGATAGGCTGTCGCTGGGTGGAGTTCTGAAGAAAGGGAAGTTTGGATGTGGAAAATGGCAGCCCAATGGAGTGGTGGTGGTGGTGGTGGGGGGGGGTCATCTGGCTTGTTGTGAGGCTCTGCTTTGGTGATGATGTTGAAATGAAGTCCTGAAATCCTACTGTTAACATGTAAAATTGTAGATCATGGTGACTAAAATTTTAAAAAGCTGATCATAAGTAAATAAATGAAAGAAAGTTTCTGTACACATTGAGCATTGGGGATAAGCATTTATAAGGGTTCTGTAGCTCTGGAGTCATTTACTGTTAGCACACAGATGGTATTCTGAGTTCACAACACTTTAAATATGTCCCTCCTAAGCCTCTGAGGAAGTAGGTCCAGTTGTCCTTCTGGTGCCCTGGTTTGAAAATCATGAGTGTCAGTAGAGGCTGGCAGGAGTGACAATGCAATCTGTGCTCAGTGATGGAAATTTCTCCAAGAGCTGTTTCTAAGAGCCACAGTGAATTCATCCAGTTGGTATGTGACTGTTTGGAAAACAGTAATATCTCTACTTAGACACTAGGAAGGTGAGAGCATAGTTGGTTAATAGTAATAATTCTCTCTGACAAAAATGCAACTTGATGACCGGAACATAGGAACTCCTGAAAAGAAGATGGTCTTCATCCTTCTTGATTGTCTTCTCTTCAATTTTTGGGCCATTAGGGAAAGGCTGAGCTGAGATTCCCTGGTGTGGATAGTTGTTTTTACACTGTGTTATACATGCTGCATCAGAAGTTGAAAAACACAAATTTTAGAGCCACACTTTTGTAACACTTTTTGGCATATTTAAGTTCTACTTGCTTTTAGATAAATTAGTTGAATTCTGGGAATTAGCTCTGTCCATTGCCCCCACCCCCAGAGTAAATAATCCTGTTGAATTACACAAGAAAACAAAATAATTTGGAAGGAATTCTTTTCACTACTCAAAGTTGAAATTCAAACCTGGACCATTTGAATGTACTCCAGTAAGAAATGGCATGAGGAAGCAAGAAATACTTTCTGGACAGCAGTAGGCTCTTTGGTCTGTTTGGCAGCTTAATCCTCAGTCTGTTTGACTGTGACCAATTTTTGGACAAAATACTTCTGAAAACTTTGTTTTCTTGAAGAAGAGCACTACTATGGAGAGGACTTGAACTTGACTTATCAGTTTCCCTGTAGATGATTTTGTCCCTGAGATGCTCTTAGATTTTCTTGCTTCTCTTTTTGTTGCTCTCTTTCCTTTGATGGACCCACACCCCTCATCACCTGCACACACCAGAGCAAGAAAGAGGAGCCTTCAGATCTGCTTTAATTCCTAACAGTTTGTTGAAAGCTTTTCTGTGATTTTTTTCATTAAGTTGATTTCTCCTTTCCACTGTCAATTTTGATGACTGTTTAGCACTTAAGAGATCCTCATTGGAGATTATGTAAGCCTTTCTCTCACTAAATGTATTGAATTTTGTTATTATGTTAATGTCATTATATATTTATGTGTATATATAATTTATGTGGGTTTCTAGTGTACATTATGATAAAACAGCAAGTATCACCATGCTTATCACCAAAAGTCCAATTCTTTGCCTTTTATGTGGTATTTCTCTATTTTTCTCTATTTTTCTGATAACCACTAATCTGGTCTTAAAGCACAAATATTTGTGTTCTTTAGTCAATTCATTTGTTTCATCTTCCACATATATATGAAATTATATGGTGTTTGGCTTACTAAGTATAAGACCCTCTAAGTCCATCATGTTATAAATACAAAGATTTTATTTTATTTTTTAAGCACCACATCACATTTTTTTTTGTACATGGACTTCTTATTTATCCACCCATTTGTTGATGGGCAATTTAGACTGCTTCCATATCTTGGATATTGTGGATAGGGTTTTCTTGAACATAGCGGGTGAATGTGAGAGGACTGAATGGTATGAATGTGGGAAGACTTTCTTTTTCTGTAACGGGGACAGTTGCATTCCAAAGAAATCCTCAAGGAGCTCGGGGGCCCTCTTAGATGACACACAGTCAGTTGAGCCGATTGGTTTACATGCAGATCTGGGAAACTCCAGACCACACCCAGTGTTGCTGGAGGCTAATGTTTTGTAAGGGAGTGGCCCTGACTCCTTAACCATCTCCCAGTCTCAAGAAGACTCTTAAAGGCACACAGAAGGAAATGTCTTCCATTCACAGTAGTGAAAACTGTTCTATTACCACATATGTTTCCCTAGTGAACATATTTAGCTCTGCTTTATTGTGGACAAATAAAAATCATTATTATCCTTAGAGTTTAGCTTGCGAGTGGAAGAGTTAAGTGGTAATAAATACCTAAAGGTTTACCTGGAAAATTGCCCAACTGCTTGTCCATACTGTTATTACTGCTTGTTACAATTGACTTCTATATGTTGGGCATATGCATTGTCCTATATATATTGTCTTATTCTTCTTGTATTTCCTCCTTTTTATATTTACAAACTTAGCTATTTCCATATTTTTGGAGTGTGAAATTGAATTATATTTTGCTCTCTTTTTCATTTTCTTCATTACTAGTTACCTCCTTTTCACACATGTTCCTACCATATCACTCTACCCCCCATGCATACACACACAGGATGCCAAATTTATATTTTTACCTTTAAAGACAGTGATGAGTCCTTTGCTTTTTTTTGGTTAACTTTTTGACTTTTCTTATTTGCTTATGGGGGATATATATGCATCATAAATACTATCTGTGGGCTCTTTGAACTGAAGTGTCCCTTCTGAGTGTGATATTCTGAGAGGACAAAGAAATGAGCTAATGTGGAGGGTATGTAAAAAACTCTTTGAAGCACAGGAGACAGTTTTATTCTTTCTGTTTGATTTTTATAAAGCACTATGATTTACAAACTTCTCCATGACTGAGTTTTTGATATACAGTGTCCCAGCTCAGATCCCACAGTGTCAACATCCGCCACCAGTGTATCATGCTTCCCTCCCTACACCCCTCCAGTGTGTGTCTTTTTTTTTTTTATTGAATTTAGAATTACTTTGTGAACTATGGAACATGTTAAAACCCAGATTTATGCAAAAAAAGAAATGTCACACTGATTATTTAAAAATGCAAAATGATATAGAGAATCACTATTTTTTTTTTACTTTTTTAAAAATATTTTATTATTCCACTGTGAAATATGCAATTAAAAGATCTTCATGTTTGGGTTTTGGACAACAGTTCTCCAGCACCCATCCCTCCAATAGTGCCCATTTCCCACCACCAATGTTCCGACTCTCTCCCCCTCCCTAGCCTGTCTCCATGGCAGGTTCTTTATCTATTCTCTTTCTCTTTCTCGATCTCTTTCTCTCTTCCTTCCCTCACACATTGTGGATTACAATACATACATTTAGAGGCTATCATGTGTATCTTTTTGCCTGTATTTAATGCTCAGTTTTAGGTTGGTATTAGCACTTTTGACAATTATTAGCACACTAATCCATTCTCTGTCTTACCTAACCCCTGATTCCCACATGTTTGTGGTAATTTCCACATTTGACAAGACCTCCTGATCCATGATTCACCTGATGTTGGATATTGGTATCATTATATATATATATATATATATATATATATATATATAATCTTATATATATATATATATATACCATGCAAATAAATGCAGTCATTCTTTTTTTACATTTATTTATTTATTGACAATTACAAAAATGTTCATGTTTGGGTTTTAAGCCATACAGTGTTCCAGCACCCATCCCTCCATCAGTGCCCACCTCCCACCACCAATGTAATGCCCCGATACCCTTCCCCTCCCTAGCCTGCTTCCGTGACAGGTTCTCCATCTTTTCTCTCTTTCTCTCTCTCTCTTTCTCTTCCCTCTCTTACATGTTGTTGATTGTAATAGACTTTAGGCAATCATTGGTCCACTGTTCCTATCTCTGTCTTACCTAACCTCTGCTCCCACACATTTGTGGTAGTTTCCACCTTTGGCAAGACCTCCTGATCCACATTTCTTCTGACCTTGGGTATTGGTATCATAATATGCATATATATATATGTATATATATATTTATGTCGTGCAAATAAATGCAGTCATTCTATATCTGTCTCTCTCCTTCTGGCTAATTTCACTCAACATGATCCTCTCCATGTCCATCCATTTATAGGCAAATTTCATAACTTCATTTTTTTCCTAACAGCTGCATAGTATTCCATTGTGTAGATGTACCAATGTTTCTTTATGCAGTCATCAATTTTCAGGCACTGGTTGTTTCCAGATTCTGGCTTTTGTGAATAATGCTGCTATGAATATAAAAGTAGGGATCGTGTTTCCTCTGTGTGTTTTTGGCTTCCCTGAGTAGATTCCCAGGAGTGGGATGGCTGGGTCAAATGGGAGTTCAATTTCTAGTCTTTGGAGGAATGTCCATATTGTTTTCGAAAAAGGCTGTACCAGTCGACATTCCCACCAACGGTAAATGAGTGTCCCCTTTTTCTCTGCATTCATGCCAGCACTTGCTGTTCTTGCTCTTTTGGATATGTGCCAGTCTCTGTGGTGTGAAATGATATCTCATTGTTGTTTTGATTTGCATCTCTCTGATGATTAATGATGATGAGCATTTTTTCATATGTCTTTTGGCCATTCGAACTTCTTCCCTTGCTGGTTTCTGTTCATATCTTCTCCCATTTAAGATGGGGTTGGTTGTTTTCTTCTTGTAAAGTTCTGCCAGTGCCTGATAAATCCTGGATATTAACCCCTTATCAGATGGGTATTGGGTGAATATTCTTTCCCATTCTGTGGACTCTCTTTGTATCTTGGTAACTGTTTCTTTTGAGGTGCAGAAGCTTTTTAGTTTCATGTAGCCCCATATGTTTATCTTTTCTTCTAGCTGTTTTGTTAGTGGTGTTTCTTCTTTGAAGATGTCTTTAGCTTCAATCTCGTGGAGGGTTTTTCCTATATTTTCTTTGATGTACTTTATGGATTCAGGTTTGATATTAAGATTTTAATCCATTTTGATTTGATTTTTGTGCATGGTGATAGAGGTCTAAATTCATTTTTTTACATGTAGCTGCCCAGTTTTCGCAGCACCACTTGTTGAAGAGGCTTTCCTTGCACCATTTCATGCTTTTAGCTCCTTTATCAAAGATTAATTGTTCATGTATTTGAGACTGGTTGTCAGGATACTCAACTCTATTCCATAGGTCCACAGGTCTATTTTTATTCCAATACCATACTGTTTTAATTACCACTGCTTTGTAGTAGAGTTTGAAGTGGGAAAGGTGATGCCTCCCATCTTCTTTTTCCCAAGGATTGCTTTAGCTATCCATGGGGGTTTATTATTCCATACAAATTTCAGAAGTGTTTGGTTGATTTCTTTGAAGAATGTCATGGGTATCCTATAGCGATAACATTGAATTTGTATAAAGCTCTAGGGAGTATTACCATTTTGACAACGTTTATTCTCCCAATCCATGAGCAGGGAATGTGTTTCCGCTTCCTTGTATCCTCTTTTATTTCTTGAAGTAATGTTTCGTAGTTCTCTTTGTAGAGGTCCATTACATGCTTAGTTAAACTGATTCCTAGGTATTTAATTTTTTTTTTTTTTT